>CAJHNH020000236.1:757500-853699 GCA_905116865.2 Candidula unifasciata | reverse complement strand
AAGTAGTTTACACAATTGTAAGGGCATTAAATGTTTATTCAGTATGGGTGTTTATTGAGGGCATAAGCTATTTAGTCTGTAACAGTGGAAGATCTACGTTCGAATCCGCTACTCTAGCGATCAAGAATGGTAGAGCTAAGTGAGATCACACAGCCGATATGGATTCTCTACAGCAGTGACTACTTACAGACAACATTCTAGGTACTCGTAAACTATAATTAACTTACCCAAGCATATGTAAAACTGAGCCCTTTCCAGATTGCCTTGAAAATTTAAAGTATACAGGCACAGATTAACACATCTGGAGGCTTGAGAAGCTGGCAGGGAGAATGGCGTCAGTTAGACATTTCAGGCGTTGGTACAAAAGAAGTTCCTTGTATACTGGGGCAAGGAGTAAATCGGTTTCCAAGAAACCTCAATTAACTCCCTAAATATATCCCCAAAAGATATACATTTAAAAGTGGAGTTTAGTTAAAGTAACCAGAAAAGGCAGACATAATAATGTTGTCCAATACAGGCCTATATATATAGATATAAGGGACTATATATTTCTGGGCGAGTCCAAGTTTGAATTTTGTGCAGATTACAGGTAAGACAGGTTATCAGCCTTATAAACCGATGTGTAATGACTATCATTTCACGACATCCTGCACATACATCCTTTTCTTTTAGCTAACGCAAGCAAAGCTTTCATGTTTCTTATTTTTTTTTTTTATTACAACACTCTTGAGGTTCACTTTTGCAAATGTCATCCCCCCCCCCCCCCCCCCCCTTTTGGTAAAATTCATCTATGTAGCTTTCCTTTCTAGACATTTTTCAACAATGAAGCATTTGTTTGTATTCAGTTCCCCCCGCCCCCCACATTCTCTTTCTCTCTTACTTTGTCTGTCTGTCTGTCTGTCTGTCTGTCTGTCTGTCTGTCTGTCTGTCTGTCTGTCTGTCTGTCTGTCTGTCTGTCTGTCTGTCTGTCTGTCTGTCTGTCTCTCTGTCTGTCTGTCTGTCTGCCTGCCAGCCTGCCTGACTGCCAGCCTGCCTACATGTATGTATGTATGTATGTATGTATGTATGTATGTATGTATGTATGTATGTATGTATGTATGTATGTATGTATGTATGTATGTATGTATGTATGTATGTATGTATGTATGTATGTATGTATGTATGTATGTATGTATGTATGTATGTATGTATGAATGTATGTATGTATGTATGTATGTATGTATGTATGTATGTATGTATGTATGTATGTATGTATGTATGTATGTATGTATGTATGTATGTATGTATGTATGTATGTATGTATGTATGTATGTATGTATGTATGTCTGTATGTATGTAGGTATGTATGTATGTATGGATGTATGTCTGTATGTATGTATGTATGTATGTATGTATGTATGTATGTATGTATGTATGTATGTATGTATGTATGTATGTATGTATGTATGTATGTATGTATGTTATGTATGTATGTATGTATGTATGTATGTATGTATTGTATTGTATGTGTGTGTGTGTGTGTGTGTGTGTGTGTGTGTGTGGTGTGTGTGTGTGGTGTGTGTGTGCGTGTGTGCGTGCGTGCGTGCGTGCGTGGCGTGCGTGCGTGCGTGCGTGCGTGCGTGCGTGCGTGCGTGCGTGCGTGCGGTGCGTGCGTGCGTGCGTGCGTGCGTGCGTGCGTGCGTGCGTGCGTGCGTGCGTGCGTGCGTGCGTGCGTGCGTGCGTGCGTGCGTGCGTGCGTGCGTGCGTGCGTGCGTGCGTGCGTGCGTGCGTGCGTGCGTGCGTGCGTGCGTGCGTGTGTGTGTGTGTGTGTGTGTGTGTGTGTATGTATGTATGTATGTATTATGTTGTTCTTTTTTTTTTTCTCCGTCACCACCCTTCTCGTATATTCATCCGCTACCCCTCCTCTGTGTTTTTCTATCATCTCCACGCGGAGTCATGTTCTTAGACGTCGAGGTAGAGATGCAGCCATCTCCCGGACCAGGTCCGCATCATCTGCTATGGTGAGCTGAAAATACGAAAGATTAACTCAGCTTAATAAATCCTTCTCGTTCTCGGCCTCCAGTAATGCCTGTTCTGTTGCTCTCCCATAAGCAGCAAAGACGTTCGGGAAAACGGTAATTTTAGGGACACTTTTGTTATGTGTCTAAACTAATCGACACTTTTGTGTCTTTCTTTGTATTTTAGGCATAAGATTTTGTGTGTGTGTGCTGTCTTCTTATATTTGGCTGTTATGGATACATTCAGAAGAAATCTGCGCTATTTATGTTAGTTCAATACAAAGAAGATAAGAACTATTGACATCTTAAAAGATCTGAACATGAAGGAAGTTTGGCTAATTAACAGCATCCTTTCTCAAAAGCTGAAATATTTTGGTTTATATCAAGAGCCACGACGGATTGGAAAAAAATTATAGCAGAAGGCATGGTACCATTAAGGAGGGGCAGGGGCCGACGGACACGAAGATGGGCACAGGATATAAGTGACTCATTGAGTGTGAAAGTGCATGAAACGGGAGAACTGGCGAGAGACCGAGTTTCTTTCAGGCAGACTGTGATGAGAGCGACGTTCTGCAAAGGACCTGCTACATGATGATGTTAGTACAATATGTTTTTTTTTTTTGGTTTTATATATGAAAAGCATTGAATAAAACAGCCAGTAATATTCGCCGGAACATAGTAAGCTCAGACCTCTTAAGGCTTCCTTCCTTCCACACCCCCCACCTCCCCCACCATATTCAAAATTGTTCTTGCTAAGTATTTGTTTACACATTTATATTCTCCATAATATGATAACATGTATTTGTCACTCAAAGCATTATATTATTATGCACTTGAACACATTTTAAAGCCCTAAATCGGCTGTCGTCATGGGCTCTAATATAACCTAACGGTTGAACGGAATTTGAGGGACTTGTGTCCCGGGGATTCTCATTCGAATGGTGGCACATTGTGTCACCGGGTGTTTATGTCTCGTTTTGTCGTCCTGGTGGGGTTGAACGTCACTCACGCACTTCAACAATAGTTAACAGCAGTTCCTAAAATCAGTACACCAGTAAGAGCAATGGTTAAGATTACGAGGTAGACCAAGAACAAGATGGAAAGATATTATTAGAGAAAATCTTCAACAGCACAATTTGACCACCAAGACTACACAGTCTTTCTCTTTAAGTCGAAACGACCAGCAGAGCAAGAAGCAGAACATGCTATCTACCTCGACACCCGAAGCAGTAAAAGAGGAAGTGAAGAAGAAAAAGAAGAAGAAGAAGAAAAAGAAGAAAAAGAAGAAGAAGAAGAAGAAGAAGAAGAAGAAGAAGAAGAAGAAGAAGGAGAAGAAGAAGAAGAAGAAGAAGAAGAAGAAGAAGAACAAGAACAACAACAACAACAACAACAACAACAACAACAATGGTTCGGCTTCTTGATGCCTACCCCTTAAATATGTGTTGGGGTTTTTGGAGTAAACACCCCCCCCCCCCACCCCCCACCCCCCATTTTATGCCCACTATTCTTATTGTGGGTGCTCTTGTCAGCAACTATGTGCTAATATATATTTTATCTTTATTTGAATGGCGTCTGTGATTACGAAGTGCTTGGTTCGATTCCAACAGCTGGCTTTGTGACAGTGGTATTCAGCGTCGAGCGGTAAAAAAGCACTGGTAAACTCCTAAACGTGTTTAACTTGCTTGTACAACCAAACACCCACGAAATGCTGTTCTGTAAAGGATTTGTAAGTAAGTAAGTAAGTAAGTAAAGGTCCCTTTTCCACGCCTTTAGGCGTGTAGGGCACATAGGACTTGACCAATATATTTATAGAATAATCGGCACAAGATGTGTGATATGGTCAGCATCACGCTGGCCGCCTTTACTTCCCAGGACTGCACCCGGTACCCACTCTAGCCTGAGTCGACGTGGGAGTCAAGATCATTTTTGAAAAGCAACGGATATGTAACTAACTTAGTTTGTGGTGTCGCCAATCAATTCACAAACACTGTTTTTATCTTTATGATTATTTAAATCGTGAACCGTCTGGAAGATTAAGTATTGATTTTTCTAATGTCTTTATGGTAGCTGAGGCAATGTCGTAGCTATAGTCCTTTCCTGAAAACCTGCCCTACTCCAAACATATCTAACTTAGTAACCGTTCCGTGTAAGATGTTTAAATTTGAGCAGGCAGCCTATTGATAATCATATCCTTGTAATTAATACTTTTTACATTTTGCCTCAATTGCAGTATATTACAAAAAATGGCACCATTCAATGCAAACAATGCTTGCAGTAACATAATTAAAATAAGTAAGGGGACATTTTCTAAAAATAAAACTGCACGTGTTTCGTAGGTATTTGATTCTCCTGTATTCACCTGTGGCATTAGTCTTGCATGAGTTGGGGATTTTTCATTGAGTGAGCGACAGGTTGTCAAAATTGTGACCACGCATTACTGATTTCAAAACAGTCTTCACAAGTGTTTCAATTACTGAATAGTCAGGGTTTTTTTAAGGGTACATAAATTATTAGTCAAATGAAGATAAAATAAAACAGCCGCTTTAAGAAAACAGCAGAATTTGAGCAATTAAAAATTATAGAATCATAAGGACACAGGAAATCTAAGGCCACATACACAAATACGCGTTGATCGGTGCGGGAGTTTTCGAGATATTTGTTAAAGTGTGAGGGCGCGGGTGTTGAAACGTACTATAACTTATATTTCGTGGTGTGACGACTCTATTCACAGACATTATTTGTATAGATTTTTTTAAAATCGTAAACCGCCTGGAAGATTAAATGTAGATCTTTCTTATACATTTATGATAGCTGATGCAGTGTTGTGGCTAGAAAATTTGCCATTTTAACAGTTTCCAGAATCATCACTTTTGGCTAGAAAATTTGCCATTTTAACAGTTTCCAGAATCATCACTTTTTTTTTAGTAGAGGAATATTGCCGCCCGTGTGTCACCGCGGCCCTCGCGGGAAGCAAAGAATAGTGACACTGCACCCTACCAGGCATGTCGTAAGAGGCGACTAAGGGTAGGGTTGGGCTTGAGGTTGGCTACCTCATCCTGTAAAAACCATAGCCACAAAAACCAACCAACCATGGATAAGTCAAAAAGAGAAGCAAGTAAGTTAGAAAGATGGGGAGGACATGGGGAGAGCTCCATGCAATGGCGAAGGATATAACGACTTGGCGTGAGTTGGTTGAGGGCCTATGCTCCACTGGGGGATAGAAAGGCAGAAGAAGAAGAAGAGGTATATCGCGCAACTTAGTAACCTCGTGGGATAGAGAAAAATAAATAATACGTGTGTACCTAAACGGTTGTGTACTATCAGAGACCTAGTTGTAATTCTCGCTTTCCAGAAGATTTTAAACAAGGTGAACTGGTCAACCAGACTAATGTTATAGAAAGTGGCGATGCAATCGAGACACAGTTAAGGATTCACAGGTTTAGAATATGGGTGTAGGGCGACCATAATATCTACATATGATAACGGGATATCCCACTAAAATTTATAACTGAAAATAGGACATCCACCCAAAAGTGTTAGCTGGAAATTGGACATACCCTGTAAGTCAGTTTAATACTAGACTAGAACAACTCATTCTATAGAGGAGGCTACCACCTGCTTTGTGGTGCTGAGACAGTTGCAGAGGCAGTAACCACCACTATCGGAAAAGCTGGTCTAGGAGATTCCTTCTATTCCACCCGGGCCATGACTCGGGGTTGCAATTCAGAGTTCCCTGAATAGTGAAAGAAAATTTAGCCTCACAGTTCACATGAGCGTCCCCCTAGGCTGTGTCATCACCCCACAAAATTGACCGACGAAAGTACCGCCCCCTCAACTGCCCCAGAATCCCCCATTAGAGCGTGACGAAAACTATTGAAAGGACTGATCAAGGAGGCTCCTACCACTCCACCTCGGGCCATGACTCCTTGTTACAATTCAAACTATTGGCAGTCCTCCAAATCTGACCGATAAAACAACCGGCTTTTTTAACGCCTTAGCACCTCCAGTACAAGGGAGAGTCTTCTTCTTCTTCCCGTTCACCAAACTGTAAACTCCGACGAAAAGTTCTGGTTGTTCGTCCACTTCTGGACTTCGGTCTTGTTCCAGAACTAGAGTTTTGAGTGCTCATCCATTTGACAGGTCTTATTTGTACGCAGACTGTTATGTGTGGGTCCTACCACCCCACACTCCGGGGTTAAAATTAGGACAGTAGATCCTAGAAGTCGGCTCTGTGGCTAAGTCGATGCAAACGCTTCGTAGTGCCGGGTACGATCCCAGGTGCGGGCCATGCGCCTTGCGTTGGTTTCGACAGTGGTATCAAGAAGCCGACCGTCCAGCAAGTTATGGCAAACCAATGGACGTGAATTTGCCTAGAGAAACCACACAACATCTAGGAGTTACTGGGGTTGGTTCTGCAACGTCCTGTAAAGGATACACAACTAATCTTTTTGTCGGCGTCTGTGACTTAGGCGTTACAAACGCGCTTTGCAATGACGGGGTTCCAGGTTCTATTCCAGCTGCGGGCCTTGCGATTCAAATTGGTTTCGAGAAGCTGACCGTCCAGAAAGCAATGGCAAACTACTGGACGTAAATAGCCTAAAAATGCTAGGGTTGGTTCTGCAACGTCCTGTAAAGGATACGCAACTAAGATCACACATATGACCGAAAAAATTACCACCTTTTTGCTGCCCCCTAGAATCTCTAACGGGATGGTGGCGCCCATAGTTTGAGACACTAGTCTAACCAAATTTGCTTACCTGAGTTCTAGGACCGGTATACTTTCAAGTGTAAGTGATTCAAAGCTGTAACAGGCATCCTCACTAATTTCAGTTCACATAATATTTTCACCATATATTTAGAAAACGAGGTTTAACAAATACACTATATTCAATATCCGGTTCTATAATTATTCTTTTTCTCCATAGCTGCCGTATGTTTAGTCACTGCTCTAAAGGGCACCTGAGGCTCCTACCACCCCAATAATAGTAACACCATTTTTTAACAATGCAGCAGACACATGAATAGTCTGTAATTTAGGTGAAATGTTCTGGTTGTTTTTCCACCTCCAGACCTTGGTTTTGATCCATATCTTGAGCTTAGCGTGCATATCCGGTTAACATATGTAGCTTATTTGCATGCAGACACTTGGTTCCTCGACTCAGCTAAATTGAAACTGTAAGTTTCAAAGAAGGTAACAACGAAATATAGTCTTGTCAAAGTTATAATTTTTTGTTCAAAAGATTCAAGAAAAGCAATACTCAAAGGGATATAGCCCCAACGAATATTAATTTTCAGTGATTGTGACGGTAATTTCAAGAAATACGCATACAAATTGCAGCCAATATAAATCTTAAACTCGTCACTACAGCCATAATAGCACAAGAAAATTTAATCCGTCATTTGGTCAACGTTTTGGGAGGAGTTGTTTACTGAAAATGAACACACAGACAGACACATATATTTACACACACACAACCACACACACACATATATATACACACATATAAATATATATATATATATATATATATATATATATATGTATATATATTTAAAACATTGAACTCCTTGTGGCCCGGGGGTTGGCAGAAAAGCCACACTTCTCCAAGATTCACGGTATCTATCATGGAATCGTCGGCTCTGTGGCTAAGTCGACAGTGGTATCAGAGGGCTGACCGTCCAGGAGCAATGGCAAACTACTGGAAGTAAATTTGCCAAGAGAAACCACACAACAGCTAGGGGCTGCTGGGGTTGGTTCTGCAACGTCCTGTAAAGGATACGCAACTAACCATCATGGAATCAAGGCCGAAGGGTTGAGATATCCATAGTACTGAACCAAAGGGTTAACAACTCATGGTTTCTGATATTTAAAAAAATTATATCTCTTACATATACAGAGAGAAAAAAAAAAGAGAGTGAGAGAGAGATAATGAGAGAGAGAGACAGAGAGAGAGAGAGAGAGAGAGAGAGAGAGAGAGAGAGAGAGAGGAATGGAGAGAGAGTACAGCGCCAGCAATTATGGTACAAAGGTTCTTTCACTGTTCTCAATTTGTCTTTGCGTCATCGGTAGGGAACAAGGCGCGTATGAAGGTTTTTATGTAGGCAATATAAACCAGCTAGGACAAAGCGACCACCAACACTTTAAGGATTACCAGAAGAAACCGCAGAGTGGATCTTTCTGGCCGAATGAGTCAGCCCACCGAATGTTTCAATGTCTGTATCGTTCTTTTAAAAAAATGTATGAGTTTTGATGATTTAGTTGGCAGCTGGCCACATATTTGTAGGCCCATGTCTGGACTAGAGTGCCTGGTGTACGTTTGCTGTTTGAAATCGTCTGCCTCCGTTGTATGTTTACTGTCGTGTATCTCCATTATTCACCGTCTCGAGTTCTTAGCTTCTGATACAGTCGCTGTTTAACCAAGCTGTTTTGAGAGGGGGAGATGTGTTATCACTGTATAAATAAATAATTTGGATCATTCTACGCGTTACGAATGTTTATGTTGCCAGTCATCATCGTCATCACCACATATTGTTGCTGAAGGGAGGGGGGGAGGGGGTCAAACCTTAAGATAGCAGCCCGCAAGAGTGGGGTGGGGGGGGGGGGGGGTCCATCAGCCAATCGCCCTCTCCCCTGTCCCATAGTCTCCTAGCGTTCGCTGGCTGTAAACTTTGAAAATTCCTTGTTGTTCGTCCACTCCTGGACTTTGCTCTTGTTCCGGGACCTAATTGTTGCGTACACACCCGTTTTACAGACCTGACCTTTTGTATGTGTAGACTGTTGACCCCTTGCCTTTCAGGCAGATGTACTGCGACTTCGAAGGAAACGTCGATTCAACCTCTCTTTCCACAAATCTTTCCATTCGTCCACAACATTTTGCGGCTATTTTCTTCTCATTACGTGGCAAAAGATGACAGTCTATTTTGGATATTTGTGATAAGTTGTCTTCGGGTCCTAACCTCTTTTAAGACATCTGAATTACTAAACTTGGCTGTTGTCCATTGAGTTTTAATAAGCACTCTTCTTTCTGTAAAACCACATCTCCGAGGTCTTAAGAAATTAGTTTTGTTTATTATTCAAAATGTCGGCCCTGTGGCTAATTTGATGCGAACGCTTCGTAATGCTAGGGTGCCGGGTTCGATCCCAGCTGCGGGCCATGCGACTTGCTTTGGTTTCGACAGTGGTATCAAGAAGCCGACCGTCCAAGTAGCAATGGCAAACTACTGGACGTAAATTTGCCTAGAGAAACCACACAACAGCCAGGGGCTGCTGGGGTTGGTTCTGCAACCGGCAACGTCCTGTAAAGGATACGCAACAAACTTTATATAACTAATAACTAACCTTTATACCTAAAAAGTATAACAATAGTCTGTCTAGATAATTGTCAGAAGTCACAACTATTATTTACTATATAGATGTGTGTCGTGAGCAATGCTTCAGATTAAAAAAAAAAAAAAGCCTATAAATAAATAATGCAAGGTGTAAGCCTTATGTAGCTACAATAACAACGTCAGAAACAGCGAGTTCTGGGTCAGATTTCGCTACAGGTTTCAGCACAGCAGTTACGTCACACACATCGCCTCCCATTTTCTTGAACACAGTTAACTGGGCTAAGTTTATCGAACGTCTGGGAGCTGACGAGGAAAGCAGGCAGGCAGGTCGACAACTCTACTGGCCTTTGGCATTTTCGAGACGTTTGGTTACTTGGAATCCGGCCAACGGGTTTTAGTCGTATTTCCCGCCCCTCTATTTCTTATATTTCTATTTCTTTTATATTCTGTTTTAGCCCAGGCGTGTTGTTATAATGCCCCCCCCCTCCTTTTTATCCTTATTTTTAAACCTTAGGTTGACACAGTACTGCAGCACTAATTTGTGATGGTAGACACACGTCACACACCATTATGAAATAATACCAAGTCTGTTTTTAAATTGCGTACAGGACGGACGAGCCAGCAATTTTTTATAGCAGGGGCGCCGACGCAAAGAAAACAAGTTGGGGGAGGGGGTGCTCAAAGAGCCTAAGTGTTGAAAGTGCGAAATAATAGTAATAATGGTAATGATTTGTTAAAAGACAAATAAATATAACATTAAAAAACAACGAAACAAATACTAAAAATAATGAATTTCTATATTTTGTGGAAGGCGGGGAGGGTGGGAAAAAAGGGGGTGGGGGTGTTCTTTACATCTTTTTTTTTGGGAGGGGTGTCTGTAAATGGGGTGAAGGGGGTCGATGTCAAGGTGCCTAAGGGCCCCACCCTTATAATTGCTCGATACTCGATAGGCGAGTTACATTATGTAACAAAGAACAAATTTACTGCTGGTTAACTTCTCTAGAAAATATCGCATATTATAATGCGTTTCCATTAGAAGTCAGAAAGGACTGAACTGTTACATGGAATGAGTTTTGCTAAATGCAAGCGAATTTGGGAATGTAAAACGACAATCAGGAAGAGCTTGCGGGCAATGGAGACGAACTGGGGCGAATGTTGTGACTATATTGGAGAGCGAGAGTTACTGACAACGATACTGTCTATCTTTATCCTCTTCGTTCGATTGATGGATCTTTTCTCTCTCTTTCTCTCTCTCTCTCTCTCTCTCTTTCTCTAGACTGTTACCTGAAGGTTTATTGTCCTAGGATAAAACTATTTCAGTCTGTGTGCTGACTAACCAACCCCCCCCCCCTCCACCACCACCAAAGTTATAACTAGGACATCCGTAACGGCTACATCAACCCGGTGTAACCCGCAGTCTTGCTGTATGTAATGATGTTTAAAGGACGTCTCCATTACTGCCGGTCTGCTGCATTTCTGCCTAATGTACCCCATTTTCAGTTACATTCCTTTATTTTCCTTTCTGCTGTCCTCTAGGTTTCCTTATGCTGTCAGCGTCTTTTCTTCCTTATTCCATCTGCCGTCCACAGGAGAGCTGTTCTTGCCAAAGTGTCTCAGAGCATTCTGCAAAATTGCCCAAGCCATCTCCATATTCCCCATTTTATAACCTTTGCAGCTGGTGAACATTGTCCCCCCCCCCCCCCCCCCCCCCCCCGTCAATACTTCATTTGGGATCTTGTTTGTCCAAAATATTCGCAGCATTCTACTTAGACGTTTACTTTGAAAAAGTGTCTAGGTTATGTGTAATTCCCCCGTCCTTTTCCAGCACTGACTGAATGAATGAAACAAGAATTGACATCAATGCACTCGGGATGTTCCCACACTTGCTCCCGTCCCCTTCTCTAGTAGCCAACGAATACTCGATATGCTAATAGTACTATTTGCAACCTGATTAAAATCCGCCTATATTTCCCCCCTCGGGAGTTGCCGTGGCGGAGCGGCTAGACGCTCGCCGTGGATCGGAAGGTCGTGGGTTGGCTTCCTGGCGAAGCCGGACTTTTTTCAAAAATGATTTTGGCTCCCAGGTCGACCCAGCCTTCAGTTGGTGTCGGGTCCAGTCCCGGGAAATAAAGGCGACCGGTGTAATGCTGACCACATCACCCAGCTTGTACACATTGGTCTATAAAATATAGGTGTAGCCCAATATGCCCTAAAGGCGTGGAATAGGGTCCTTAACTTCTTTAATATATTCTCTCCCCCCCCCCCCCAGTGTAACATATCTTCCAGAACCTCTCTTTACCCCTCGTTGAATTAGTCTGTCACTGTTTACATTCGCTGTGCGTTCCACTGCACTGTCCATTTGATCGCAGTAAGCCTCTGCCAATGACTGTTGTATAGTAACTACAATTCACAACATTCTGCGGTTGTATATTCTGATTTTTAGCAAACAAATATTGTCTAGAGGGTAGAGCGGGGATCAAATGAAAATTATAAATCACGCACAGCTATTCTTCTTCTTCTAAGCGTTCACCAGTTGTTAACTCCGGCGGAAAGTTATGGTTGTTCGTGCACTTCTGAAATTTAGTCTTGTTCCGGAACTTGAACGTTGCTTCCACAACTGTTTTACAGATTTATGCAGATTGTTGGTTCCTTGCCTCTCAGACAGATTCACTCCGACTTCGAAGAAGTCCCCAGTTAGTCGACTGCCTCTCAGGCAGATGCACTCCCGACTTCGAAGAAGCACCCAGCTAGTCGACTCTTACGACATACTTGTTGGGGAGGGTCTATTCTTGTCCCCCTCCCCAGCCCCCACAATGGTGCCCCGGAATCCACACAGGAACACAAACAGCTATTATCAGAATGTGCCTTGTCGATAAGCATAGGCGGTCATGCTTCGTTATCTCATACGAGCAACAGAGACACGGACCAGGTTAATGATTTTGTCCCGCCCCCATTCATATGACCAAGCCATTCAGGTATTTATCTCTTTGCCACCAATTGCTGTTTTTATATTTGTCTTAATAGTTGTAACAAAGTTCTCGAGTCAATTTCGTCTCATAACATGTTAAAAATAAATCATGACTGTCTACCACTATTGTTTGTGATCTGTTTTCGCTTTTAATTAGAATTCAGACATTAGAAGAGATAACTTGACGGTTGGAAAGATTTATAATAGAAGAGGCCGGAGGTCAAAATAGGGGGATCAGGCACCATGAGGGTCTCTAATTTTTATTAAGGGGAAGGCCCCCAGAAAATTTCCGAACGTCTTAGGGCTTAAACCACTACTCTTGCTGTATTACATATAAACATTCTCTTTTGTTGAAAATTTGTTTATGAAGTTTCATGCTATTTCAAATATAATATTATATTTATTTACCATGCCCGGCTCTCTAGCGTAATTGGCTAAAAACGGATTGCGCGGTGACCGGGTGACGAACTCCTTGTGGTCCGGGTTCACTCCCGGGGGTAGGCAGAAAAGCCACATTTCTCCCAGATTTACGGTATTTACAATGGAATCAAGGACAAAAGGTTGCGATATCCATAATACCGAGCCTATGGGTTAACAACTCATGGCTTCTGGATACTAAAACAAACAAACAACTGAGTATAAACAACATTTATTTACCATTCAGCACATAATTATTATTGTACACTTTAAAAAGGCTGACACGCCTTGAGGCTACACCCGCCTGTAGAAAATTATAAGAAAAAGCTGCCCTCCCCCCTTTTTCCCCTATAAATTCATCGTGGCGGTGCCGCTGAAAAAGCTGACAGAAAGAAATGATTCTGAACCGTTACAGACACTGACATTGAGGAATGACATCAATAGAATTGAATTGATCCAGAACATAATGGTCTTTGGGGAAACAAGAGTAAAACGCTCCCTGGTAAAGCACTTGATGATGATGGATTTCCCCAGCGCCATTCCTGAATGTTTTTCCCACTTCGGTTATTTTTTGTTTTGTTTTTGTTTACGTCTTGTAACCAAACAGACCATTATTGGCCTTAATAATGCATTACAATGGAACAGTTAGACAGCATCCCCAATGAGACGTTATTGATATTTTCGTAATGTTTAGCGTTTTGAAGGTTAGTTTTGCACGTTGTCTCAAACGTGCGGTGTTACGTTTAGTAAACAAGCTATCAAAAAACACCCACATACATTATTACATATGTTGAGCAGTTTGATGTTTATAGTTTAAAATGATCGTGATTTTTCTTGGTTGAAACAATATACACTGTAGGTTTCTTTTTACATCTTGTAGAATTACAAAAAATGTGGCCTTCCTTTTCCCCAATACTCCTTATATTCTATTGGAGCATATTCAACGCTAAGTGAAGTTATCTTTTGCCATATGCTACAGGTCACATCGTGGCTGTATACTGTTGTCCACCTGTCTATTTCTCTTACTGCCGCCTCTACCAAAACCTCTTGGTTGCTTTTTTTAAATTTTTTTGGCTGTCCAAGGTATTTTAAGCATTGTTCTGTAAAACCACATCTCTGAGGTCTCAAGAAATTGTTTGGCCTGCCTACCGATTGTAAAGGACTTACAGCCATATGTTAAAACTGGATGTATGTAGTATTTCCAGCTGTACTAAACAGATGTTCACTTGGTACGCTCGTAGGTGGTGCACAAAGATAAGGCTTGACATTATGAACCAAGGTGGGAAATCTTGATATGTTGATAAGTACAGTAGCCCATCCAACCTTCTGAACCCTACTAACTGTAAGACCAGTACTAGATAGAGCACTGACATGAAAAGACACTGTGGCATCTCAGCCCGTCCTCCTACACATATTTTCTGGGGGTTTGGCCCTCAAGGGGCCAACGCCTTGTTTGAGTACATAACAATAATAATAATAGTAAAGTAAAGGTCCCTTGTCCACGCCTTTAAGCATATAGGACATATGGAGCTAGACCTATATTTTTTATAGACCAATCAGCATAAGATGGGTGATGTGATCAGCATCTCACCGGCCGCCTTTACTTCCTGGGACTGCACCTGGTATCCGCTCAACGCTGTGTTCTCTGCCTCTGCACAAGGTGTCCACTTGTCTGGTCTCGGAAGGAGTTGCGTTCTTCTAGTTCCTTTGAGTTTTGGACACTCAGAGAGACGATGGGCAAGTTTCGCAGGGATGGTTACATAGCTGACAATCTGGGCAGTGTTGTGGCTGTATTCTGTTAAGATGCCCGTTGAGTGGAGTATGTATTGTTCTGAATCTATTTGTTACATGGTTGATGCTGTTGCAAACTTCTTAAATTTGTTTATTCTTAAACTTGAACGCATACAGAATGAAGTCATGCGGGTAATTCTGGGATGTACTAGAGATACCCCGGTAGTATGTATGTATGTATGCAATATATACTTGCACTGTCTTTTATTGCATATAAGCTCAGGGTAGCTGCGGACAGGAGGCATCTCCTGCATGAAGCCCTGGATAGAGCAAAGGGTCACAGACTGAAAAGAGGAAACTCTTGGATGACCCAAGCTGAAGACACAATTGGACTGTGTTCAGGCTTGATAAATTTAGGCAAGGAGAGCAGTGGGTCAAAGTGTCCGATCAGGTTTAAGACATGTGTAGGGCTCTAGACACTTTAGGACGTGAATGCAGGGACTGGACAGCTGGTGCTGCAGAATCAGAAGTTCAACAAATTATTCATGAAAATTTCCGCACAGGTGATGTGATTATATATACAGATGGCTCTGTGTTGAGGGGCAGACGAAGTGCATGGGGGTTCATAGCAAAGGCAAATGGACGTCGCTTGGTAAAACAAAGCCTGGCATATGATATTGCAACGTCTAGTTTGAGAATGGAGGTGAAGGCAGTCACTTCTGCCTTCCGCTGGCTTGAGAATCAGCTGTACACACATGCCATCATTGTAACTGACTCACAGAGCATGTTGAGAAAGGTTGAGACAGGTATGCTCCATGCAGAGTGGCAAACATCACTTCAAAGGTCCTGGGTAGTTAGCATTCTTTGGATATTTTCTCCAGGTGATGCCGGTGTGTTGGGAAATGAACATGCAGATAGATTGGCTGATTCTGCACCACTTGGTGGTGAACTGATGTATGACAAGCTGGATATTGTGAGGGCCCTTTGAAAACAAGTGAACAGTGCCGAGGACCAGATAGATCAATATAGTCTGAGGAGAATGGCACTGCGAGGAGTTACAGGGGGATCTGGCCGACGCTTGACACTCATTGGAAAGGGGAGACAGATTTACAATCAGTTTCTGGTACCAGCGGAATTTTTACTTTTCGCTTGCTGCTGAAGATGGGGATGGAGCACTTATGGGGGTGTCCCGAGTGTTGTGATGTCGATTCTTAATTCAACATTCGGTTAGTTGGTTTTGTTATTTTTCTTCTTCAACATCTGAGCCTTTGAGGTTCTTTGCTGCATATATCACCCACCTCCATCCATCTCTGTGGTTGGCCTTCTCTTTCCGGTTGGTGACAGCAAGTGTTTATAGGTCTGTTTGGATATTAACTCATATAGTCTTCTTAGTTTTCTTCTTCAACATCTGAGCCTTTGAGGTTCTTTGCAGCATATATCACCCACCTCCATCCATCTCTGTGGTTGGCCTTCTCTTTCCGGTTGGTGACAGCAAGTGTTTATAGGTCTGTTTGGATATTATCTCATATAGTCTTCTTGGTCTACCAAAGACCTTTGTGTACACAGTTCTTACCTCTGTCATCTGAAATTCCCTCAATATTCCCCAGCTTTTTCTGCCTGTTAGCCTTCATGATACCAGTGATCAAAGATGACTCAAACTGATTATGTATTTAGTTGCTGCTTCTCATTCTCCATTCCCATTGTTTGCATCCTTGACTTTCCCTTTAAGTTCTAGTAACACAACAGCATTACTCTCCTTAGTATCCCTGGTAGGGTGCAGCATTACCATTCTTAACATTCCCTGCAATACAGGGACACGACTCCCTTTAGTCTTCCCTTGACACATTCTAACTAGGGTGCAAAGTTATACTTCATTTCCCATCACAGCCTCCGTAACATAAGCAATCACTGTAAGTAACAGACATCAAGCTAACTTTCCTAAACTCTTTTTGTGATGGATAATCTCCCCCACACACATATAAAATTAATTAAGTGCACTTAAGAACCCACATTGCATCATTTTAGAGAATTCTTATCCACCCTGTCCTCATCTTCAACAGAAATTTTAAGAAAAGTCGTCCCCATGCAAGAAGCAATTTTTTGTTACTCTGAAGCCCCATTCCTGCTGTTGCCTGGGGCCCTAATTATAACACAATCTATAGGCTGAACAGGGTTTCTGGGACCGCTCCAAGGGTGAACTTTATCTGTATGGTGGCACTTTGTGTCTCCGGGTGTTTATCACACTGTGTGATGTCTTGGTGGGGTAAAAAGTCAAGTCACTTCAACAGAATTCAAATATAATAGTCCGTTCCAAAAGTTGTGCACTCTAACTTTAACAAATATCTTGAAAACTCCTGTACAGATCAATATGCATTTTTGCAGGTGATTTTAAACTTCCCATGTCCTTATGATTTTATCATTTACAGTTGCAAAGGTGCTACTGTTTTTTTAAAAGTGGCAAATTTCTTTTTTATCTTTGTTGTTCTAATAATTTATGTACCTCTATAAATAGAATAAACAGTGACTGATACAAATCATTTATGTTAAACCACAAAGTGGAGATTGTTTTAGAAATCATTTTACATGTGCAGCGATGCCTGGTGATTATTTTCATAGCATATTCTGCATACAGTGAAATATTCAGATAAGTGAAGGCAGCTAATGTAGGAGACCGACCTTGTGAGAGTGAAATGCCATTTTTCCCATGAGTTATGTTTAATACATGTGCAATTTTACATTTTGAAAAGTTTTTGTTACTCTGCTACTTTAAACAAGCTGACCGAATGCTTTGAATTGGTGTTTTTTTTTCATATACCGCAAATAAAGCAAAACAAAAACTAGATGTTTGGTTACATTATAATTATTTTCATGATTATTAACATGTTGTATGATAAGTTTCATCAGTTTACACTGAACGGTTACTAAGTTATATATTTTTTATGATAAGCACAACTTTTGAAACAGACTATAATAGTTAATAGTGTAGTTGCAGTGATTAAATGTTTGCCTTGCCTATGCTCTGACTGTTTCCCGCCAGCCAGATCCTCAGTGCGCCCTTTATCACACCATTTTTTCATGATCATAATGATCTACTCTTATGCACACCTCATGCAAAATTTTTGCAAGCATCATTTCACCACCCAGTGGTGCACAGCCACTCTGTTTGCCTTTATGTATATTTTCCAATGCATTGATATGCACCAGGGAACATTTAAAGGATGCTCATTACCCGCGTGACATCCAAAGTGAGGCAAGAAATGCATCATGGTTGATTAACAACTAATTTAACTGTCTTCTGGTATAAAAGAGTGAAGTCAAGTCTTTATTTAACAATCCATAATTAAAATAAAACTGGCAGCCATGGAAACACGGTGGGCGGAGTCCTGGATTCATTGCACAATTAAGTAGAAAATCGCCTAGGTTACTATAATATTATTATAAGAACAAATCTGTCAAATCAGGGTGACAAATAATTTACTAACAATTAGTAATAATAAACAAATCAAATACACCATTAATGAACAATAAAAAAACAAATAAGATACACCAATTAAAAAAATAATTCAAATACATCAAATAATAAAGAAGAAATCAATACACCATTGAGAACCATGAAAAATTAATCAAATACACCATTAATGAACAATACCTGAAAAAAAAAAAAGAATAAAAAAATCAAAAATTCTGTTCTTGAATAGTAAGAATCTAAGAACAGAAAGTAAAGAAAAAAAAAAAAAAACAGTGATTACCGACAAGCCCAGCATACAGAAGCTGGACAGAACTGAGTTGACCAGGGATTTCAGGTTCAGAACATGACTGGACTAAGGGCACATCTTCCCAGAAGGGTGTCAGCTCAGCGACTGAACTGTATGTAGACCAGTCAAGTACCACAGCACATCTTTAAAGGACCAGTCAAGGACCACAGCATATCTTCAAGACTATCTCACAATTGCCAGAGTATGGAAATCTACTTCAAAAAAAACAACAACCATAAAAATACAAATTGTGAAGTTTAACATCCAGTATCTTCTCTTTTGGTCACTCCTTAGTTTTCTTCCCCTTCAACTTTCTATTTTGAAACAAAGTAATAATTTTCCGCTTCTCCTGATGTGCCAAAACAATTTTGACTGTATTTTTCTGTACACTTTATAAAAGAAATTTATAAAAACCAATTCTTCTTCTTCTTTGCGCTCACCAGCTTTAAACTCTGACGGAAAGTTCTGGTAGTTCTTCCATTTCTGGACTCTAGTCCCGTTCTAGTAACTGAGTGTTGCGTGCACATCCGTTTCACATGTCTAATGCATTTGCTTTCAGACTGTTGGTTCCTTGCCTCTCAGGTAGATGTACTCTGACTTCAAAGGAAGCTCCCATTTAGTCAACTCCGCTTTTGGGCAGGCTGTAGGTCTATTCTTGTTTTCCCCACAGTGGGTCCTCAGAACCCACACGGGGAATAATAACCAATTATAAGAATTATGTTTTGATTATCTGACTAACCTTCTTCTGATAGACCAAGCTGTGCAGAGCTGGTAGTCATGTCTATCCTCAACCTTCTGTCTTGGGTATTTTCAATCAGTTCTGACATAGATGATCTTCCATGCCATGACGTCAACATGTTCAGCATCTTCTCTGTCTTCCTCTGCCTCTTATCCACTCTAACTTTCCCAGTGTCATGATGCACTGTAGTTTCCTACATCTCATGACATAACCAGAGACTATCTCCCTCTGATGTGAGCATTCAGTTTTCTTCATGAGAGGACATCTTTCAAGAAACCTTCATTACTCTTTAAAAAAAAAAAATCTGACCAGGATGTTCTTATCATTTGTCTATAAAACATATCTGCCACTTCCATATAATTTTTCACTAATAGGCCAACTATCTATGATTCCCTTTCATATGTAAGGACAGGATCTATATAGCTGTTAAGAATTCTCATTTTTACATCTAATTAATACAATGGTTATAAACAAATATAATTCTACAGAATCCTTGTCACAAAAAACAAATGGGTAATAGAAATGAAAATGTATTTATCAGATTCTTTGTCATATTCATCATAAACCCAGTACTAGAAATGCCAGTGTCTTTAACATATTCTTTGATATTATCATGATACATAAATTGGTACTAGAAAATATAAATTGGTACAAGAAAATGCCACCAGATAAAACAAACTCTGACATAACAGATGTGGTAGTTTCATTACTAAATAAGCTTCCATGCACATTAAAAAAGTAAAGTGACTGACCATTTTTATGCCACTGGTGCATCGAGCATATGATGATAGACTCACAATTTTAGTCCAACTGGAACTCGGTGGATAATAGTGTCAACATCACACCGGCTGCCTGCACTTTCAAGTGTGTGTGTGTGTGTGCTGTCCATCGAGATGATGATGACCACTCTTTTTTCATCAAGTATGAGTATGAAGATGACTGATGAGGCCGATGCAGGCCCGAAAAGTTCTTGGACAGTTAGGACAGGGAAAACTTCCAAGTACTATCCCTGGTAGCCATCGTAGACTGGGTTGACCTGGTAGCCAAGGTCATTTGTTTCTCAAAATCCGCCCGGTACGGAATTAAACCCAAAACATTAGGGCCAGCAGCTGAGCATTTCCATACACTATAACACACATATAAACAGATTCACACATAAAATAACAATTATGTCAGACATGGAAAAATTCAAAATTTTGCAATCAGAAAAGCTAATACTAAGAAAATGCCACCAGATAAAACAAACTCTGACATAACAGATGTGGTAGTTTCATTACTAAATAAGCTTCCATGCACATTAAAAAAGTAAAGTGACTGACCATTTTTATGCCACTGGTGCATCGAGCATATGATGATAGACTCACAATTTTAGTCCAACTGGAACTCGGTGGATAATAGTGTCAACATCACACCGGCTGCCTGCACTTTCAAGTGTGTGTGTGTGTGTGTGCTGTCCATCGAGATGATGATGACCACTCTTTTTTCATCAAGTATGAGTATGAAGATGACTGATGAGGCCGATGCAGGCCCGAAAAGTTCTTGGACAGTTAGGACAGGGAAAACTTCCAAGTACTATCCCTGGTAGCCATCGTAGACTGGGTTGACCTGGTAGCCAAGGTCATTTGTTTCTCAAAATCCGCCCGGTACGGAATTAAACCCAAAACATTAGGGCCAGCAGCTGAGCATTTCCATACACTATAACACACATATAAACAGATTCACACATAAAATAACAATTATGTCAGACATGGAAAAATTCAAAATTTTGCAATCAGAAAAGCTAATACTTTGAAAATCACAAGTATGTTAAATTATCTTCATATGAAAATATTCTCAATATTTAAAGCACATTTGGCAGAAGACTGACGGAAGAAAAAAAAAATGTATTTATTGAAAATTGACATACATATGAGGTCTGTCAAAACTTTACTGACATGTCAGGACATTTCATTTGGAGAAGGCTGGGACTCTAATCACATTCACAGTTGTCTCTGTGGGACTGCACACACTTCTTCCAATGGACATACCATTGATTTCTGTTTTTAAGAAAGCCACTAAGAACATGCTTTCCAGATATTTGCTTCTAATGACTTAATTAAACTTGGACTCTTTCAGCTTGGAGAACAGTTAACAAGTCACAGGAGCCATGTCTTCAAAGTATGGACAAACAAGAGGGACCAGATACCGTTTGAAGCAAATATGTAATTGGATGTATTAGCAAAGAGAATATGGCTGCTGCACTATGAAAACATGCACATTTTCTCTGCATCTGCTACAGATTTGTTTGGGGGTCAAAACCAAAATTTCTCTGGTTCATCAGGTTCTAAACTCTTCCAAAACCTAATCTTGCAATTTCTGGCTGTTAATCAAAGTAAAAGGAATCCATTTTGAGTTACGACAATATACTTTTCAAAATCCAACAGCTAAGTTGTACTCCATTCCTAAAGAAACCTCTCTGAAAGGCATCTAACAATTGCAGGTCTGCTGGGAGGAGCATACAGTACAAAGAAGACTACCTTGAAGGGGATTCAAGTTTGGAGGACCAGGCTGGATACTTTTTGAACAGACTGCATATGTAGTGTGATCGTGCAGATTAATGTTGTAAAATAACAGTGAGCTTTATAATGAAACATTAATGGATGTGGCATATATAACTCATAATCAAATTGTTTTGATTGTTATTTAACAATGATGACACAATTTCTTGACTCATACTGTATCCAAAAAATATTCCCACATTTTGCAAACAAAAAGAGCAAGGGGTAAATTTGAAAAGCCGAGTAAATCATGCGGCTATCTTGAACTTATGTGGGTTGAATCTGTTAAGAGATGTACAGTATAACTAGACAAATCAATGTGATGTGTCCTATTTCGGTCGAAAGAATTCCTGTTGTGCTTCATTATAAGTTGATGTCACTCTGTTGTAGTAATGCAAGTGATGAGATGCAATGCAGTATACCAGGCGATAAACTGGACTGTTTGTGTCTGCATTATTTAAATCATTTTTTATGTGTGCTGGCAACATTTTGTATGCCTAAGGCAAAATGGATAAAATTTTAACACAGAAACAGAACACTGCAGTTAAAATTTCACTACTATAATGTTCATAGCATTATAACATGGAATGTTTAGTAAATACGAAATACACATTTCCTGATAGCATCCCATATTGAGAAAAAATAAATTCTTTTTTGTTTGATTGCTAGCTCCTTAACACATGGAGAAAAAACACAACCAGTATAAGATTAGAATCAGAGGTGAACACGATGAGGTGGATGGTGTTGTAGAGTGGCAATGGACAGGAAAGCCTCACACACTGTTTGAAAGCCTCACACACTGTTTGAAAGCCTCACACACTGTTTGAAAGCCTCACACACTGTTTGAAAGCCTATTCTCCATCAGAGGCTAGAGAGAAAAAAACATGATTTTATTCAGTAGGGGAAAGTCCCCATGTGGATTCTGGGGCCCACATATTTATTTTAAAACAGATAGAATAAAGACGTAGCATAAGTTCATGTCTTTGGTTGGCAGCATAAAACTACACAATGAAATAGTATAATAAAATATGGTAAGCGGCAACAATTAAATCTGATTGTGTCTGTTAAAGATTTCCCGCAATGAATCAACATGGGTTGTAAAAATCTGAGTGTGTCTATTAAAGATTTCCCGCCTAAACTCAACATGGGATGTAAAAAATGTGAAGAAAGATACAATTACTAAATTAATAGAAATTACAGTTAAACATTATAAAATGAAATAAAATTTACAATCACAGTCAATGAGTGAAGATCTAATGCCCCAGTCCCCTGTGTGCCCCCCCCCCCCCTCAAGCATGTCATAAAAGGCACCTAATTGGAGGTGTTTTCTCCGAAGTCATTGTGCTTCTGACTGAGAGGCAAGACAACAACAGCTTGCATACAAATAAGCTAAATCCATAAAATGGATGTGCACACGAAACTTAACTTCTGGAAATAAACCAAAGTTCAGAAGTGAACAAACAACCAAAACTTTCTGCCAGAGTTTACAGCTGGTGAACATGAGGAAGAAGAAAAAGAAGATGTCACAGAAGGAAGACAGAAATAACAAACTATTTTTGTGTGTCTGGTGAATTTGGCATATTCTACTGCATGTAAACATTCAGTAAACAAAATAACGAGAAGCTGAAACACAAGCATGGACTCTTAGATTTAAATATGTAATATTTGGGTCACCAAGTAAGTCTTGAGCTGCTAACCATGTTCTTCACAGAGAAGGCAAAGCTTAGTGATATAAAGCAGGAGTCAATTGTTAATGACATTCTGTCCTTCATGCATAGGACTGCAGGTTACAGGGTATCTGGAATGTGTCTTGTTGGTCTGCCATGCAGAATGATGATATTTTTAAAAATCTCAAACTGTTATGGTAAACCTATAGGTAGTATCCTGAAGGGGATAAACTGAGTGACTCATCGATGATAATATTCAAGTGTTAGTGACTAATTTGTGTATTTCCCTCACTTTATTTTACTTTTTTTTAGCACACACATGGCGAGATACAGTTAAAGATCATGGCCAATAAACTGTGCAGGCTGCTTATTTATCTCTATTGTCTACATCTACTGTCTGCAGAATGCGTGGAGGAAACCACAATTGGTTCAACGGGCAAGACGGAGACACTAGCAAAGCGCTATGGAGTGCAAAGAACATGGCGAGGCAGGTCATCCACTGCACCTAGACCTATCTCCAGTCATTCTGACTCTGTCTTGCCACTGGACCCAGATATGACTTAGGTGAGAGATTGAGGTAGATGACACTGCACAACTCTTCCTCACTTTAATTTAAAGTCACAGCGCAAGTCACTCTTTCATCACCACTGTCTACATACATATTATAAGGTATGAGCAACAAGGAACAGCAGGAAAAGATGTAAAGGTTGATGACATCAAAAGTGAGCTGTAATTCTGGCATGGGACTGTTAGTGTTGGCACAAAATGCCAGCTGTCTTTCGCATTTTTACTTTGTGTGCTCAATCCTCAAGATTTTTAGGGGACTAACAAGTTTTTCACTAGTTTTCAAATCAGACAGTAAAGGAAATTTTGTGTGATTTCCACTGGTACAGGAACGGAGCAGTTAAGGAGTGACCTGACTGCAGTGATGTTGTAACCTTAACTAACGAGTAACTAAAGACTAAACACCAATGAAGTTTATAGCCTGCTCTTGATGACAGAAAGATGAAGGGGGAGTTGAGATGAGACAAGGAGCAGGAAATTTGATAGTTCTTTTAAATATTTAAATTATTGAAACCCTTTCACCTGTGCATAACAAATTAGAAGAATAAAGTACACACGCACACATTTTACTAAGCATAAATTAACACAAAAGCATTTTAAAAACAAAACAAGGTAGAATTTAAGCTTCAAGATATACAACATGTAGACTAACTAAAGTTAAAGGTGACAAGCAAAATGAAAGTCATCAAAACTCTGGAAGCAAGAACGCAGATACCAGAGCATCAGAGTTTGTGTTTCTTCTTTCATCTTTTCATTCTCTCTGCCGGTGTTTTTCAGATGAGCAAGCAATAGACCGCTATGAAGGCTGTGGAACAACACACATCCTCCATTGATTCATTCAGCTTGGTTTCCACTATAATTCAGCTGGCCAGACCTGGAACTTTTCTACTAAAGTATGCACTGAACAAGTAGGTTATCACAGTTTCAACTTCACAGCAAATGGGTCACCCCACTTTACTCCATTTTGGTTCCAACAGAATGTACAACACTGTCCCTTGTGAAAGAAAATTAACACAGACGGCAGTCTTAGTAAATTCCAACAGCATTAACCCACATTAAATACTGAATAGTTTCACAAGATCATGAATTTAAACTGTCCAGAAGCCTTGGTCAGTAAAAGACTCTAGAATTTTTACAGCAGAATATTTATATCAGTTGGAGTATGTTACATCATCATATGCTCCTACACACATGTAAAGTTACAGCATCAGTATTGCTCACCCATCTGACAGTCTTCACAAAGAGTAAGAATATTAATTCATTGGTGGGTTTTGTGTAAACACACACGAGGGGGCTTTAAATGAAAACCTTACAAGCATGACAGAAAATACAACAACCATGCTTTTGTTTTGTAAACAGTCAGTGTTGTTGTTAAGGATGTCAAGATTGTTAAGCATGTGACTCACCATGCAGATAAACATGGTGACATCATAATGACAGTTTAAAGATGGCTGCCTCACTTCTGACATGCATGATGCATTATGTTATCTTTGTTTGTGTGTGTATAACAGTGAAAGGGTGAAACTTATAGAAAGTCATTGACGAATGAAGGTCAAGTGTGGTGACGCATACCTGTCGATCCAGCAAGTATATGAGTGGAGCAGAAAATTTCCAACGGTGTAACTTCTGTGATAGACTGTTTAGGACCAGGTCAGGAATACTCAGGAGTGTCCCCAGAGTTCACTGCAGCCATTAAAGGCACGGTTATTATAATTTCTATCACATTTTTAAGCTTCACATTTGCAGCCTCCTTTGGTATTTATGTGTGTAAAAATATATATGAGAAAGACGGAGAAGGAAAGAATGACAGAGAGATTAAACAATTTACTAGCTACCCATCACATAACACTGACACGGATCTGACATCAAACACATTTTTAAGTAAGCATGTACCATTTAGTTAGCATTAAAGGCAGTAGCTGCATATTTGAACACAGTAGTATTATCACAGTTCATCCTTTTTCTCTGTAGTCACATCATCTTTCTTCTCTGTGGTCACATCATCTTTCACTGTAGGTTCTAAATCCACATTTTCTGTGCTCCCAACATCCCCTTTCAACTTCTTTTTATCTGCAGGAAAACAATGAGTAGTACAAATGTTGTTCTGATAAATGGTTTATGTGAATACAATATGATGGTAAATGAGTTGAGATCTATAACATCTTACCTTATATCTGCCATTATTATAAGGACAATGACTAGAAATAGTCAAAAAGTAGTTAAGGGACTCTTCTCCACTTCTCCAGGCATACTGGCAGGCACAAAGGGCCAAACCTATATTTTATAGATCTATCGGCACTCAGCAGGTGATGTGGGCAACACCATGTCACGCCGCCCACCTTTACTTCACAGGACTTTCCTGGCACCTATTTAAGGCTGGGTCGACATGCGAGCCAAGGTCATTTCTGAGAAAAGGACTGGACCTGAACCCACAACCTTTGTACCCACAAACAAGCACCTAGCTGCTACACCACAGTGGCTCCGATGAGAAGAAATTATGATCATCAATTATTCGAAAAAAGTCATCTGAACAGGGGGAAAAACATCTTTACTGCCTGTGTGTACCAATTTTTTTCTTCTGACGTTACATTGTTACCAAGTTATAACCCAATGTCATCGTCTTCTGATTTATCTTACACTCCTGGGTGGCTTAAGTAATAGTTTTGTTCACCTATTTGCAGGATTGAGCAAAGCCATCTGTCCATATTTTCCTACTTCTTCCTCTAACCTTTGATCTGGCTGCATTCTTATTAGCTTGCCAAAGCACTTAGTTCTCTGACTTTCAATGCAACTCTGGCACAGTTTTGTTCCAACCTTCTCATTAATGATAGTATATGTGACCCTCTCTCCCTTCTTGTGTTGCTGATGACCTTTAAAATACGGTGACTTTTGCACGTGGTTATTTTCTGCTGTCATGATCTACTCATTATCCAGGAGTGGACAAACAACTAGAACTTTCCACCTGAGTTTATAGTTGGTAAATGCTAAGAAGAAGAACATAATCATAAAAACACTCAAACATGTGCAAACAAATATTAAGAGAAGTCTGACACAACAGGTCTATGTCATCTTAGGAGTCAAGATAGGAAGGAAACATTAAAACTAGGGCTGTACCGAATATTCGCTTCGTATTCGCTTCGGGGCCGAATAGTGGTCCCAATAACTATTCGGTATTTGGCCGAATAGTTGCGGTCGGGCCGAATACGAATAGTGGTTACCTCACAACCGTTTCTGGACTGGTGGAAAAAAACATCAAGACTTCCCACCTTGGTTTATACTGTGAAGCGTTATCTTTGTGCACCACCTCCAAGCGTACCAAGTGCCCCTTTATTTCCATCTTGCATGTGTTGCGAGTAGTGTTGTCGGCTTGATTTCTTTGAGTGGAGTGTCCTCTTCGTTGACTCTTTGAAGTAACTGGAGTTCATCATCATTTATGGGTGTCGTATCTGTTCTTTCGTCGTCGTCTCGCGGAAACGGCAGCGGCTGAATGTTTTGATCGACGTTCGGTTTCTTGATTGTCTTTGTTGTTTGATCTTCTGACGTTGGCCGCCCGACGTCTGGTTTCTGGTTTCGTGAGCTCGCGGGGGGCTGGGCGACTTGTAAGGACGGCATTGTTTTCTTCGTCTGCGTTATTTTTGTTTTTGATGTTTCGCCTTGCGGGTTTTCATTTTGACTCTCTGTATTTGTCGTATTTTCCTGTTTAGTACAGCTGGAAATACCTTCAGTGAGACAAAAAGCTGGCCTAATGCTGACAACATGGAACGAAGGTTTTTCATGGAGGTGTGTCAGCACACGAACTAATACGTGCTGCAGGAGATCGCAGATTGTGGCGAGGCATAATCGCCCATGCCAGCCGGCAAAGCACATGATGATGATGATGAGTCACTATTCGTATTCGGCCGAATAGTTGGTCCAGCTATTCGTATTCGGCCGAATGGCGAAAATCACTATTCGGTACAGCCCTAATTAAAACCAACTACATATGGGAACAGTCAGTCCTACTGCATCAGAGGATTGAACATGCATGAGAATGGCCAGTGTGCAGTGATGTGGACCTATAATAACAACATAATACGGATATATAGTTTCCTATAAAATCATAGTAAAAAAAACAACATTACTGCATAATGAATTCCTCAAGCTAGTTAAATTAAATTATACATTATACCATACCCACACAAAAAAACTTACTACTTTTCTTTTTTGATTTTTTGGATTTCTTCTGATCTGCAACATCTCCTTTTTCTCCTTCTTGCTCATCTTGCTTTTCTTCCTTCTCTCCCGTCCAAGTTTCAGACAAGCATTCTAAACATGCAAATGCAATTATATCTGGCTAGCACAACTGTCCTCTCTATTTATAAAAAGTAAAAGAAAACAAATTTACTTGGCAAAAAATCAAACAGCGGACATTTGAGTTAGGCTCATGTGTTCAGTGGCCGAATGCCCATGAAGCGTAATATGGTGATTGTAATACTGGCCGTCGGCATCTGTGGTTTAAGTGTTGCAAAAGTGCTTTGTAATGCTGAGGTCTCAGGTTCTGTATCAGCTGTAGGTGATTTGGCAGCAGACCTCCTGTCGTTGGTTTCGGCAGTGGAATCGAGAGCCGACTGTCCAGTAGGCAATGACAAACTACTAAACATAAAAATGCCTAGTAAAATTACGAACAGCCTAAACATGCTGGAGTTGGTTCTGCAACGTACTGTTAAGAATAAGCAAGTAACTTTAATACTCACATTACTTTTCCTTTCCATTCTGAAGACTTGGGGTTTAAATCTGCACTGAGGCAGATTTTTGGCAACACTGATTTTAGCTCCGAGGCGAACCTAGCCTAAAATGGGTTCCAGGTAATGTTGTGGAAAGTAAAGGCAGCCAGTGTAATGTTGGCAACATCACTTATCAAGTGTCGATTGGTCCATGAAAATGTCAGTTCAGCATCAAATGCATGATAGACCCAAGGCGTGATCAGGGCCCTTTACTCTTCAACATCTTCAATATTTTGTCGTCTGATGAGGTCAGGAATATCCCAGCAAAATTTCTTTTCTAAAATCAAAACTTCATCTGCTTCCATTTCCCAACGGAGTATAGTTCCTCACCCAACAACATCATCCTTTGTTGATCTGTTAACAAATTTAGCTAGTTTTCTATTTGACACGGTAACCAATCTATAGCCAACCATCCTTCGTTAACTTTTGCTATAACATGCATGGTAAGCTGGAGTTAAGCAAATGTGGTTTGTTCGCCTGCCAGCTTGGTGGCCACCTATTTGAATCTTCACCTCTCCGGTGGGTTCCAGGGGCATTTGGTGGGAGAGAAGGGGGAGGGGTATGTCTAAAAGCAACCATTTGTTTGGCGAGAGAGGTCAGCCTATACAGTAGGTATGGGCCTAACCCAGGATTTGAGCTAAAAATCTTCAGATAAACTTGTATGCCACAAGTTATGGTGTGTGTGTGTGTATATATAATTTTTTTTTTAAACAGTTAATACATACAATTTGCTGAATAAACCAAACACTCTTACCCTGGTCATTTTTTCTAAGCACTCGATCCCTGCATAAGAACATAGTGAAGTCCTTATCTTGGTGGTTCCAGTACCAATCCTCTATGTCTTCCTCATACTTTTCCACTATCGTGAAACACTGAAAAACAAATCACAATTAGCCGTTAGCTAATAGTAGCAATGAAAGAAAACTGTACATGGGCTGATCATTAAGTTCTGCAATCTTCTTACAGAGGAGTAGAAGGACAACTGCTTGTGAATTTGTCACAAACTTCTTGATCAAGCCAAAAATGATCCCAAATTATGTAACTTCTCTTCGAATAGTTTTATGACTTCATCTTTCAACACTTTAGGAACGTAATGGAAGATTCCCGATTTAATGATACTGAAGAGATTAAAGCCAAAATGAATAGGTAACAGAGAACTTTTATAGACAGTGCTTACCAGATGTGCTTTTTGGATTGGCAAGAATGCTGGAATAAGTGTATACAAATAGAAGGGTACTACTTTAAAGGAGATAAAACACACTTGCCAGCAGGTCTACAACTCACTCAAAAAATAAAACTGAACACAGGAACTTAATAATCAGTCATCGCACATATACTTCAATTGATATATTTTCTTCAGCGTGGCATCCTGATTTTAATGGTGCACCTGCTGGCTGTTTGCCTCTAACTTCAGCACCTAATTTTAATTATTCTGGTAAGCTAGATCGACGTACTGGCATATGGGACTGAACTATCCACCCTGACATGTGTATACTTTTGTAAACAGGACTTTGGCATCAATTTCGCATGATGCAAGTCAAACTTTATGGGTTGCTGAGTGAATTACAAAAGACAGTGAAGTTCATACTAGAGACAACATTGCAGATATAGATAATTTATTTCAAGTGAATGAAAGAAGAATAAGAAGAAGAACTTCAATTGAATGAACATTCCTCCATTCTGTCGGGTATAAAAATATATCCCCAAAAAAATCCAGGTGTGCAGAAATCATGGATTAGGGTTTGTTTGTTTTCCTCAACTTGTAACCCGTCAGAGTTAAGTTTCAAGCTTACACTGCACCAAAAGCTATAGGTGAGGTGATGGCGACCTTTGACTTTTTGTGACCCAGACAGGACTGAACGTTTACCATGGCTGATGTCAAACAGACAAGAAGTTATAAGCTGTGTGTTACCCTGCTGGCAGTTTTGATCTTGGTAAGCTCAGCAAATGTTTTGGCATCACCATCAGAAAACCCTCAATGTTAAGACTGCAATCCTTCTACTGATTCAATATTTATAAATTATAAGTTCTACCTGAGGGAATCCAGGGCCCCATTCTGCCTCCCTAACAAGCAGGTCATACAAAGTGACTAACCAGGAGCTTTTCCTTCAAAGCAGAAGTGCATCTGCCTGAGAGGTGTGGAACCAACAGTCTGCAAACAAAGTCCAGAAACGGACGAACAACCAAAACTTTCCACCTGAGTTTACAGGTGGTGAACGCTAAGAAGAAGAAGTTCAGTATGATTTAAACAGTAAAGCGTCCATGACAGATCTTCAAAAATATGAGGGGGCCGCAGGTCTTATCTAAATGGCAACCACTGATCTAGGTATTTAACTCTTTGTCTACCTCTTCGCCTTTTCCCTATCAAGTCTGCCAGTTGTCACAAAGTTTTCAAGCTTCTCCTCATAACACGTTGAAGAAAATTGTACTGTCTACACATGTCTAACACAAAATTAAAAGAGAAAAAAAACCAACAATATACATGGCAGGTTATATCTTTTGATCACATACCTGTCTTTGCATTTCAGTGACACCAGCAGATGGGGTATCCCACATTTCATATGGAATGCCAAGCTCAACTTTCACTCCCTTGTGTCTGTTAAAAACAAAATGGCACCAAAAATAAGTCAAAGATCTGGTTTTCATGGCATATTGCATATTAGGGATATGGTGCCAACCCCTTTTACTTCCAGTGACAATGCCTGATGACCATTGTAGGCTAGGCAGACTAGAGATACAATGCCAATTTTGAAAAATTCCAGCTCGATGTAGATTTTTCTCCTTCTTCAAGTTCACCCCCAGAAAGTTTTGGTTGTTCACCCACTTCTGGACTCCAGTGTTGTTCCAGAACCAGAGTGTTGAGTGTTGTGTGCACATCTGTTTTAGGGATCTGATTCATTTGTATAGAGTCTGTCGGTTTCTTTCCTCTCAGGCAGATGCACTCCGACTTAAAAGGAAGCTCCCAGTCAGTCGAATCTTATGACATGCTTTTGGGTAGGCAGTGGGTCGATTCTTGTTCTCCCCACAATAGGGATATGTGGATCTGAATCTAAGACCTTCTAGCAGCTAAGCGTCTAATGTTACCAAAATAATAGTAAACGGCCCTGGTAATTTATCACATGACATTTTGAGAATATGGCATCAGGTCCTTATTTTCTGGAGCAAAAAGCACTCAGTGATGTGGTCACTACTATACCTGTCACTTTAGCTTGCAGAGCTAAAATGGAGCTCATTTTATGAGATAAACCAGGAAACTATGTACCAAACACAGGCTTCAGAGCCAAATTCGTCAAATTTTTTAATGGTTTCTCAAGGTATTTCTACTATTTTCAAGATTTTGTAGACACGTTTTCATGCGGGTAACCCACATTTAAATCCTAGGTAAGGTCAGAGATTATACTGTGTGTGTTTGAAGCAAAAATAAAATTCAAGTCTCTGGTGACAGCTTCAGCCAAGCAGCACTAAATCCTCAGGCTCAAAAACCTTCTGCCTACAACACAACAGTTGTAAATACAGGCAGTCATTGGCAGTTTGGCTGGGCATTTGCAGTGCCTTATTCATGAAAAATGAATGAGAAACACATACAGATGAAGTGTGTTGAAACCAGTTGAGTCGCAAAGTTCCAAGCTATGGGCATCAAACATACTCATCTCCCCAGAAAAATCCCTCACACAATTCTGGTGACTCCACCACAGTATGAACGGGGCGCAAAAAATCGTGTAATATGCTCGAATTAAAGATGGGGAGTGGGGTGATCTTATGATCTGACGAAGACAAAGGTGGGGCACTTCTGCACAGATTTCTCCTGCAAACCGAAAAGACAGACACAGAGAGGAAGCAAATGAAACAAAGTCCATTACATGCACTCGCTGAAATGGAAGGAGAGGATGACACAGTGTAAGTCTCTGTTGCAAACATCAGAGCTATACTGAAGACCTGTCCTGACACAGCTCCAGGGCCCAATGGCAAAAGATAAAGAGACTTAATTTGCCTCAAGGAAACAGACAGAAAGGAAGTATCTAGGGCATTTAACAAGAGCATTAAAAGCGGCACTGTCCCCGATGACTGGCTTCACCGCTACCTCAGACCCATTCCTAAGCTTGGGAAGGATCATAAAAAGTAAACAGTTATAGAATCATCACCTTTCAGAACACCGTAGGAAAACTCATGGAGAAAATTATGGCCAGAAAGTTGACCCAAAAATCAAAAGAGCCAAGTGGTCTTTTGGCATCTACACTAGGTGGGTACCGCCCGGGCAGTATTTGCTTACAACACATATGAGGGCTTCAAAGCAGGAATGGAAACTGCCGCAGTCACCACTGACTTAGAAGACGTGAACAACAGCGTTCCATACAAGCTCATCAGATTAATGATAGATATGCACACAGAGATGAAACGGGTCAACTGGATCACAGCAGCGCTCTTTGAAAGAACAGTGTCGATGAGATGCAATATGTGGGAATCGAAACCTCAACACGTCTTAATGGGCTTGCCCCAAGGATCTCCACTGTCTCCCATTCTCTTAAATGTGTACACATCATTAGTTATCAGTGCACAGATAGTAGGTCTGGGAAGAACAACGCTGTTCGCAGTCGATATCCTTGTGTACCGACGAGGAAACAACAGGGATGAAATTACAACAACGCTACAGCATGAATTAGATCAAATCAGTGAGTGGTGCCAGGAATCAATCGCACAGGTAAACCCGGCAAAGACTTCCTTAACATGGTTCTCGTTGAATACCCCCATTGCCAATATACCTACGCCAGTTGTGAGCAATGTGTGATATAGAGATCGATAGAACGAACTCAATGAGATACCTTGTCGACAGATGCTTGTCATACAAGAATCATGTAGACAATGTCATAATATGCAAGTATGTAACCTAGATGAGATCAGTGACGAAAAAGAATCAACGGATACACCAGCAGACATGCATGACTTGTCTTAGGTTGTCAGGTTGTCCCCACTGGGGAGGAACTGCAGGAGTCAAATAAAGGCCACTGTAGATGCAGAAATTAAGGCATTGAGTGATCAGCTTTCATGCACTGAAGATATCGTCATTTATACAGATGCGTCCGTGAAGTGCGGATCAAAATCGTCATGGCCTTACACAGCACAAAGGATGAGAAAAACAATAAAAGAGGATAGCGGCTCTTACCAGACAACTACGTCAAGCATGACCATGGAGATTACTGCTGCTTTCAAAACACTTGCATGGGAAGCAGAACAAGAGGCCATACATCCGGTAATCTTTTCAGACTCTATAAACATGCTTCAGAAAATCGCTACAGCAAGTCTATGCTTTGAAAGGGTTAAAAGCATTCAAAAGTAGCAGTTAACCTTCATCATCTAGATTTATACACTTGGGCACGGAGGAGTAAATGGTAATGAAAGAGCTGACTAGCTGGCAAATAATGCACTAATGCAAAGGGGATGAAGCATGGACAGAGTTGATCAACGCTGTACAGACAATGTTGGGGGATAATGGCCAATCTCTGATGCTAACACAACTGAGTGACTGAGGAGTTTAGCTTGGTGAAGCACGTCTATGCCCTCTTCGAGGTAAGGACAGGAGATACTATAACCAACTTCTCATGGAAACAATCAGTAGAGGTAGCTTGGAGTGGCTGCTGCATAGGAGGACTGAGCACGCATGTGCCCAATGTGCAAAGACGTCGGTGATAACATAACATCAAACATACTCGCTCTCCCTCTTTCTAGTGCCAGTATAGGTTGGCGGTTATGTCAGTGCAGTGAATGTTGCAGTTATCAAAATCATTTTCAAATCTCCATTAGGGGAGTCAAATTCCACAATTTTAGCATTGTTATCCCCCCCCCCCCACCACCTTCCAGGGTTTTATCCCAGCCTTGAAGCCCAAAGTTGCTGTTGCCAGGGTTTTCCTCACTTTAAAACTCACTATGAGCCAGGCCAACACACTCAATCCAGCTAAATGCGTAGATTGAAAACCAGATATTGACCATTTTTGATAAATGTAGTGTTAGATATACATACCAACACTGTTTTTCAATTAAAAAACCAAATAAATACATACACAAGGTCATGTAATGCTTTCATTGTCTGGGGAGGACCCTTTGCAAAACGTGAGCTGCCCTTCCTTTCAGCATGGACATTATACTCCAGAATTTTATCACAAACATGTGGATCATTAATGACTTCAATAAGCCGCAGTTCTCTGATGCATGCAAAAGATGATTTGTTAGAATATACAATAAACACTGCTATATAGTAATAATACAAATACATACACGAGGCCATGTAATGTCTCCATTGTCTGGCTCCTTCCCTTTGCAAAACGCAAACTGCCCTTCCTCTCAGCATGGACATTATACTCAATAATTTTATCACAAACATGTGGATCATTAATGACTTCAATAAGCCGCAGTTCTCTGATGTACAAATAAGATAATTTATTAGAATATACCAAAAGCATTGCTATTTTTTTCTTAAAAAGAAACAAATTTGACCTTACACCTAAGCAAAATCAACATATAAATAGCTGATATGATAAAGTAGTAATGAAACATGGTTATTCTATACTGATCTCAGTACACTACTGTCAAGCATGTCAATGATCAGTTTATTAAGAGTCCAACATTACTGTTAAATATGATTATTTACTCTAGTATTATTGATCTAATGATTACATATAAGTTTGAGAACAGCTAATTTCTCATGTAACTTAAACAGTTTTCACGTCTGCTAGAATCGTTTACTTAGAAACTGCAATCAATCCATTTTTTATATATGAAGAATGTTGAATGTTGAATTAAGAATCGACATCACAGCACTCAGAACACTCTTATAAGTGCTCAGTCCCCATCTTCAGCAGCAAGCGAAGAGTTCCAATTCCGATGGTACTAGTAATCCTCTGATTGTAAATACGTCTCATCCTTCCCCTGAGTGTTGAGCGTCAGCCAGATTCCCTGGTAACTCCACGCAGCACCATATGATATGAAGAACAAATACTGCAGTGAAAGAAGAAATGAGATTCACATCTGAGCTGCAATTTTGTGGTTATCCAGGGAACCCCTGAGAAACAGCTTGTTGTTCACATGAACAAACATTTCACATTACTAAATTGCATAAAGCAATTATAAATTAAGAGACAGCAAAATGAAACTCAAGCAATGGAGAACTCAAAATGAAATAGCAATGTACATAAAATCTTACGATTTCCTATATTCCTTTCTTTTCTTCTTTTGATCAAGTCCATAGCCAGTCTCCAAGACTTCGTGAGTCTTGCCAGTCTCATCAAGTCTTCCTTTCACTTCAGTTGTAAGGTACTTGCATACTGTGATACGTACATCATAACAGTGTATGAGTATATTTAAAATGAAGGCTTTAGGAGAGGATATCAAACAGCAAGAAACAAATATGAAACTAGCATATTTCAGTATGTTAGGAATCATGGTTTTATTAGACAATTTTATATTCAGCAGTTTGCCATTATGAAGATGTTTCGTGAATGAAATTATCTGAGAAGGCTAACTCAGGCAACAAATGCCTGCAGAATTCGGATGTGTTGGCCAAAAGGTGCAAATATTGAAGCCATGTTGCAAATGGGCACAAAGCATTTACGTCTTTGGATGAATATAGAAGAAAAAGAAAGAAAGTGACTTATGAAGAAAACTGATTACCCGCATCAGAGGGAGACAATCTACATTTTTTGGTCAAGTCATGAGAAAAAGAAAACTGGGGAACACTGTCTCAGTTGGAAAGTTAATAGGGAAAATAGGGAAAAGAAGGAGAGGGAAACAAACAGAAGATGCTGGAGGTCTAATTTTAGGGGAACAAAAAAAAAAAAAAAAACTGACCTACTGACCCTTTCCAGTATTCTCTAACAAGCAAGTCATAAATGGGACTAACCAGGGGTGTTTCCTTGGAAGTCACAGTCCATCTTTATGAGATGCAAGGAATCAAAAGTCTGCATATAAATAAGCCAGATGGGTAAAACAGATGTGCACGCAAAATTCAAGTTCTGGAACAAGATCACAGTCTAGAAGTTGATGAACAACCAGAGTTTAGAGCTGATGAAAAGCTAAAAGATGAAGAAGTGAACTCTTCCAGTATCAGTCTGCGATTAATTTAATAATCACAAGTGCTGTGAGGGTCATCACCTATTTTCCTCCTCCGAGTTACTACCTGATGATTTCACCACCCTGAGACAACAAGAATCTCATCCAGGATGGAAAACCAATAGAACAAATCTTTGATACCCCATTCAAACTCTAAGGAAGTTATTTTATATTATTTTACTTGTGATGGCCACACCAGATGTCACCTGCAGTTTTCTGCGGGTAAGGTCAAATTTAAAAATCAACTTATCTAGGCATAGGTAAAACTGCAATTTACACTAAAACTGGCAGACCTTATTCTGTGACTGCTTTTTTGAATCTACTGTAATAAGTGTAGGACTGCAAGGAAACAAACACTGAAACAGCATTTGTAAGTAAGTAAAAGTAAAGTAAAGGACCCTTTACCGCGCCGTCAGGCATATTGGGCTAGACCTATATTTTATAGACCAGTCAGCACCCAGAGGGTGATGTGATCAATTCCAGGACTATACCAGGTACCCACTCAATGCTGGGTCAACCTGGGAACCAAGGTCATTTTTGAAATTTCAAAAAAAAAAAAAAAAAAAAAAAAAAAAAAAAGTTGGGCTCCGTCTGGACCACACCCACAACCTTCCAATCTGCAGGCGAGCATCTAGCTGCTACACCACGGTGACTCCCAAACAGTATCTGCAGTAAACTTTATATAATGATGGATCTAAGTGAAGGGTATCTTTGTTACTATTTACTGCAGTCTCAAACAGACCCATATTGATTTACATTCAAAGATGCATAAAAAAGAAGCAGAAATAGGACACACTAGACACCTTTCTAAACTCTTTCAGTCATTTTCATCACGGAGAAGATCTTTACAGAATGTCGCTCTCATCACAGTCAGCTCAAAGGAAACTTGGTCTCTCACCAGATCTCCTGCCTCAGTCACTTTCCTACCAAAGGTGTCAATTATATCCTGTGCCCAACTTCCTGCTGGTCAGCTCTTTCCTGGCAACATGCTTTCTGCTACTATTATCTGGTGGTGCTTGTGGCCAAAATAATTTCAGTTTCCAAGACAAGATACTGTTTACTAGCCAATCTTTCAAGGCCAGCCTATAATTGCTGTTAACTTCCTAATTCTCAAGTTCTTGTTTAAAGTAGCCAATGTCCGAGTCCAGAAAATGAGATGTCTGAGAAGGGCTGTAGGAGTGACCATAAGAGATAAGATCAGGAATGAGATCATAAGAGAACAAGTCGGCACAGAATCAATTCTGGATTACATACAAAGACAACAAGTGAAATGGTTTGCCCACTTAGAGAGAATACCTTGTGACACCATACCATACAAAGCATACATGGAAAGAGAAGGAGGTAGAACACGGGGTAGACCAACAACAAGATGGAAGGATAACATCAGAGAAACTCTACAACAGCACGATGTGCCTATGGTCGAGGCAGCCAGAAGAGCTAGAAACAGAACCTTATATCTCTCTCGACACCCACAGTAGTAAAAGAGGAAGTGAAGAAGAAGAAGAAGAAGAATGTCCGAGTCCAGAGAAGTCAAAATAATAACACTCTGAGCAGAACGGGATAAACTGTTATTTAGGATTAATAAGTTAATGTAACATTTATTCATGATAGAAGAGTTAGAAATTTGAACTGTTTTTGGACTAACTAAAAAAGCATATAGTGAGCTGCATTACACCATTATAGTTTATCTGCAACTATCCTCTAGGAGGAACTGCAGTGACATAGTGGCTAGGTGCTTGTCTATCAGTTGAAGGTCTTGTGTTCAAACCCACTTCAAGGCACATTTTTGCCTTAAAAAATGACCTTGGCTCCTAGGGTGACTCAGCCTAGAATGGATACCAGACATACTGTACTGCAAAGTGAAGGTGACCATCAATCATACTGACCATATCACCGACAGAGTCTGGTGCAAGAAGAATCCTGGGTTCATATCACGAAAATCAGCCCACCTCATCAGACATAACATTTCATGCCAGCTCCTATTCATGCTGTGGTGGTTCCTACAGGCTTTCCTATTTTGCAGGGGCATTAGGATATGCGTTCCTTCACTGCTAGCTATACACATCGTGGGGGAAAAGCTGCACCTGTTCGTTCGTGGCCCGACATGAAAGTGTGGAGCTCCTGGAGTGCTAATCGATACATTTCAATGTCTTTTCTTTATAACGAACGCTGTTTCAAATACCTCTATATTTCCCTGGTGATTCATTCTAAATACTGAATTACAAGCCAATATTTAAATGTTTTTTTTTTTTAAACTTATCTCCCAGAGTGGGTTCCATGTCTCTGCAATGGGGGATATTTTCACCCAGATTAGGATGGTTGGGGGAAAGCCCAAAGCTGACCTAAAACACCGAGATAGTCCAGATACTCGGATTAAACGAGAATCTTGAGATAGGTGATGACCGCTAGTTATCACGGGTACTACGGGAATGCGACTAAAGGTCGCCACGTGAAAAGTAAAGGACCACCACGTGTTGTCACGTGAAAATTAACCCGTGGTATAAGTCAGACTTGACTCTGGTCAAGTTTAGTTTGTGTCGACCTGTTGGAGTGAGAGGACGTATGACTGAAAGTAAGAATGCCAACGTGAGAGTGCTTGTGGAGAAAGGAGACCCTGCTGACGAAGTGTGAAGCCGAGATCGACCATGCGAGTGTGTGAGATGGCCAGAACCTCAACGTGAATCCATGGGAGCCGACTTTGGTCAGTGAGAGCTTGAAGAAGACTGCTCGCTGAAGGCTGCGTGAGTTTGTGTGCGAAAGCTGTTTACTAGGACAACGACAGGACCTCTTTGATGTAAGTGCGAATACGTCAATAAACTCATGTCTCGTAAGCTCTCGTAGGTGTCGGCTTGTGCCAGTTGTGTAACGTGGAGCGTGTGAGAAGAACACCCACCACACACGCATGAACACTACCTAGACAACGAGAAGAAACACACACCACTTATTACAGTCTCCATGTGGAAAAAGGGGGGGGGGCGATTCCGGGATAGAACCACTGCCTCAACATAAAAACAGTTAGTTGTGTGAGGAATAGCCCCAGTTTGATGGGTATCTCTGACTTTTTGTGTGATTTCACGACACAATTTTACGTTCAGTTATAATCACCATTGCAAGCTAAACGGTCCGCCCGTTTGATACCACAGTAGTTAGTGCTGCCAAATCGCGCGCAGCTGGGATCGAACCCAGCATTAGGGAATTACAAAGCGAACAGCGTTCGCAACGCCTATGCACAACGTCACGGCCGCCATTGTAAAGGGCAAAGCTGAAGAAGAAGAAGAAGAAGAGTAAGAAGAAGAGTAAGAAGTAATTAACCTTCACATAATGATGGGTCTCTGTGAGGATTCTCATGGTCATCGTCCGCATAACATCCGACCAGCAGCAGTAGCAGCGTCCCCAACGACAGCACAATCACACGACAATATCTCTGCTTCCACATAATCAAACCACGAAATAGACGCCACGAAGAGAACACACTGACAGCCAATGATCTGTAATTAAAGATGCTTTCTTATCATAACCACTTGTTGTGATTCCCACTTTATATCCCAGAAATAAATCGTCAACTGGGAAGAAACATGTGCAAATACGTGGGGCTTTCCGCTCACCATGTTTTGCTTTGTTGTGACTTCTTCATTGGTTGGAATACAATGGCTTTATTAAATGTAATTTAAGCTTTACTTTGTTAAATTTAATTTAATAAATTATTATCATGCTTTTGAAAAGTGTTGACATGTTTTATATAATTTATATTATGTTTCTGCTGTGAAAAAAAAATTATTTTTTTAAAATGAGAATTATTTATGAAGTCAGGGGCGTGAATGTGGTGAATCAGTTCCGGTGTGAGGCTTGCTTCCTTGTTCATCTAGAGAGAGGCAGTTGGAGATTCGTGTAGACTGACCAGAGTCCGCGAATTTCTTTAACTAAACTGTGAGGGCATGTGTATAATTAAATGTTTAGAGTTTTCAGTACCTTACATTCATTCATTCATTCAGTAGCATGTCCCTCGCGGAACCTCGCTGCCATAACAACCCTCCGGAAAACCTTCCTATCATGAGCAAGATGTCCTGCGTCTGATACACCCATCTGGAGATCATCTGCCACATCCTGCACCCATCTTCTCCTTGGCCTTCCTCTTCCTCTCTTCCCAGGCATATACCCCTCCATTATTGTTCTCTCTAGACCTCCATGACGTTTCAAGTGACCAAAATATTTCAATTTTCTTTGTTTTATTGTCTTTACTAGCCAACCCTCTTCAATATTCAGCTCTTGAAGTATGGATGCATTTGTTCTTTTCTTTACCCAAGATATTCTTAGAACCTGTCTGTAACATTTATATTCAAATGCATTTATGCGCTGTTCCGCTTGTTTAGTAAGTGTCCAGGTCTCACAGGCGTATGTTGCAATGGGAAAGATGCATGCTCTTAAAAATCTGACCTTTGTAATTCTATCTGTACAATTCCATAATTTATTCAGTTGTTTTAGTCTTTGAAGAGCAATTGATAGTCGCCGTTTAATTTCTTTCATTGTGTCACCATTGTTGGTAACCAGTGACCCAAGATATTCGAAATTTTCCACCACTTCCAATCTTTCCTCATTAACATATATTTCCTTCTCCATGGCAGTTTTGTTTGTATGCATTATCTTTGTTTTTGCTGTGTTAAGAAATAAGTTATGATTTTCACTATTTCTTTGGAGTGAGGTTAATAAGTTTTCTAAAACCATTTTGTGATGTTGATAGTAATACTGTATCATCAGCATAACGAATTTCTGGTATTTCATGACCACCGATGTTTAGGGCATCATATTGTTCCTTGTTTATATCATCTCTTACATTTCTCATTATATTTTCGGCGTACAGGTTGAACAAATACGGTGACAGCACACATCCCTGACGGACTCCTTGCTTGATGCCAAACCAGTCTGATGTCTCTCCATCTATTCTGACTGCTGCTTGTTGGTCTTGATAGAGCATTTTAATGAGCTGCACTATATGTGATGGAAAGCCCATATTCCTCATGATTTCCCAAAGCTTCTGATGTTGTACACAGTCAAATGCTTTTGAATAATCCACAAAACATAAGAACAGATTTACATTAAATTCTCTACACTTCTCTATTATTAAACGCATGTTGAATATATGATCTCTTGTTCCTCTTCCCTGTCTAAATCCAGCCTGAGCTACATTAATCTCTTCTTCCATTTTCTTTTGCAGTCTTCTCATTATAATTTTTAGTAGAATTTTACTTGCATGACTGATCAGGGCAATAGTTCGATAGTTTGTACATAATTTCAGGTCACCTTTTTTGGTATTGGAATGAAGATAGTTCTCTTCCAGTCTTTTGGCCAAATACCATATTTCCATATCTTTTCACATAATGCATGATAGATTTTTATGCTTTCTTCTCCTCCCGCTTTAATCAATTCAGCTGGTATCTCATCACATCCAGGTGATTTACCATTTTTCAGGCTCCTTATTGCCCATGAAATTTCATCTAATGAAGGTTCAGGTTCTGCCTCTACTGTTACTGGTTCATGTATATCATTCATATCCTCACTGTCATTCATATCATACATTCCGCTGCAGTATTCCTGCCATCTTCCTAGAATTTGTCTAGATTCTGTTAAAGTATTTCCCAACCTGTCACAAATAACATTTAACTGAGGTTGAAAATTTCTTGTCAATAACTTCATTTCCTTGAACATTTCGTAATCTCTTCCATTTTTGTGATGCTGCTCTATTTTAATACAGCAATCTTGTACATACTGATTTTTATCCTTTCTTGTGTACTTTCTTATTTCTCGTGTAAAAAATTTATACTTCATCCTACTATCATTGGTTTCTCCTTTCTTTTTCAGTTCTCTTCGTTGTTTTATTAGTTCTAACGTGTATGGTGTGATCCATGGTTTATGTTGCTTAGTCCTGGTGGGTATTAAGTCTTTAGCTGCTGTTATCAAGATATCCCTAGCTTGTACCGCCAGTTCATCAGGTGTCATTTCCTCTTGTACAGACATCAAGACCTCAAAACGGTTCTTCACTTCTACGTTGTATGCATCTGGTATTTTTGTGAGATCAAATCGAAATGGCCTTGGTCCTCGGGTAAGCTTTTTGAGTTTTAATTTTAGATCTGCTTCTAGTAACTGATGATCTGTATCGCAATCTGCACTTCGCAGGGTTTTTGCAGATGTTATGCTCGATCTCCATCTTCTTTGTATTAAAATGTAATCTATCTGATTTTTGGTAACACCGTCAGGGGATGTCCATGTGAAAAGCCTTCTAGGGTGTTGTTTATAAAGTGTGTTAGCTATTGTTAATTCATTTTCTATGCAAAATTCAATCAATTTTTCTCCTGTTTCATTTCTATTACCCAATCCAAATTTTCCTAAAACGTGTCTCTCATTTTCATCTCTGCCTGTACCTACTTTAGCATTAAAATCTCCCATTATTATTATTATATCATTCTGATTAATTTTATTTAATGTGTCTTGCAGTATGGCATAAAAATCTTCAATTTCGCCCTCCTCTGCTGTTGAAGTTGGTGCATATACCTGCATGAAAGTTATGTTTTTTTTGGACGGCCTTTAAGTCTGATAGTTAGGATTCTATCACTAACTGGATTATATCCCATAATAGCTTTTGCTGTTGTTTTATCTAAACAAAATGCCACTCCGCTCTGGCCTCTTACATCTCTACCAGAATATACGAAAAAGCTTCCATATTCATTGATAAAATGTCCCTTGCCACTCCAACGATGTTCACAAATTCCTAAGATCTGAATATTTAATCTTTCAATCTCATCACATACTACTTTAAGCTTTCCTTCATACAGACTTCTCACATTCCACGTTCCTATTCGCATTCTGTTTCTTAGTCTGACACAGTGGATTTCCTTGGTAACACAGTCAGGATTAACTCCGTCATCACGATTACTAGTACCGACCCCTGTATCACACTCTTCCCCAGTGTTATCTGATCTGCCTGGCCTGGGGGTCTCGCCACCAGATCTCTTCTGTGTTATGTTTTCTTTCATGATTGTTATGGGTTCTTGGCAAAATTTGCAGAAGGTAGTTTGCCATTGCTTTCCTCCTGAGCAGTGACTATACTAGTCGGTGGCCATAGCCATTGTCTCTACTGATGAGATCATCTGCCTATCGCCGCAGAGTGCAGACCATAACCAACAATACCTGTCGGCTGCTCTTACACTCCATCCACCACCTGCTTCCATGGCTTCACGTAACCCTGATTGGGGGGCTAAACGGGTACTCCACCTTGCCCAAGGGTGTCCCGTAGACTAGCGGAGGAAAGGAGGCGTCTTACTTCTCCTTTGATAGGGGATACCCCTACCCCGCTAACCGACAGTACCTTACAGCTGTATCTAATTTGTCTTATCGTCATCCGTGATGCTTTTTTGTTTGTTTAACCTCCTAACTACTACCTGCGTAAAGTGTCTGTCGCAGAGACAGAGGAGCTGGATGTAGACTAACTGCTAGTACACTAGTAGTACTTTGTTTTCTGTCTTTTCTAGTTGCGTAGCTTATATTAACCCTTTTAGCACGGGAAGTTTTTCAGAGGTCTAGCCAAAAACACGGAGCATTTTTTCAGTGAATTTGGTTATTAGTGACTTTATTTAATTTTTTTGACAGATTTCTGTTATTCTGACCCCTATGAAATAATATATCGGCTCTCCTAGCAGATTTGGCCGGTAAGTTGGACTGCTTCGGCCGGCTTAGTGGGAGTTACGTCCCTTCGCCAAACTCAAAACGAGTCGCGGAAAAAGTCACGAATCAAATGGCATACTTACCTATCATCATCCGGGTGCGTGTAGGGTGTCTATCACCATCCTACGTTTGCGTCTAGGGCTGCTTATTGCGTGTAGGTTGGTTGTGTGCGTTGTAAGATGAGGGGTAGGGTTAGGGTTAGGCACTGGTATCCATTCTTCACCAGGATGAATGTATCTAAGACTACAGACCTGCTTGATGTCATCCTCTGCCATTCCCAGCCATGATTTGCCCCTTTTTAGTCTATTGCTTTTTTCCTTAAAAAGCATGAATGTGGTGCAAAGGGTGCTTTAGATCGGAGCTTATCTTGAGGTATGTGTGAGCTTGATTCTGTAGCTCATGGATTAGAGAATTCAAGAAGGTATCTCTTTGCTACCCATTGAGGTGTCTCTTGTGCACCTCAGAATAATATGCATTGCTTCATTAGGCAGCCTCTACGGCTACCATTTTTTTCCAGTAGCTTGCCTGTGGTGTTCTGCGTGGTAATGATTCTATAGCCACTGATCTTAAAATGATCTTTATTTGGTTTTGGTAGGGGTATGATCTGACCACTTCTGATGTTGAATTTTGCATTTATGTTTGTCTGGCATTAATAGAACAATTAAAAATTGGTTTGGTTGTTACCATTTTGAATAATTACACATTATGTTGGTAATTAATTTTCATTTCTACTCTAGTTAGTTTAAAGATGAAAAATGCAATGTTTATTATATAATTATATTGCTGGCAAAATAATACCTTAATCATAGATTAGGTCAATTTGTAAAATAAATGTATTTGAAACGTAAGGTGTGTAATTATAGGTTATTAATACAATTTTTAAAAGCCAGTATAAAAATTGAATAATTCTCAGTCACTGAGTCAGCGTGTTCTTTACAGAACGCCGCTCTCTTCTCTGCCCACCTGAAAGTATCTCTTTCTTTGGAGAGGAGTTGGATGTAGTACTAGTTTCCTGTCTTTTGCTAGTTGCAAGCTTGTATTATTAAAGTCATATTGCACTTTTGTGTGAAATAAATATCTTTGAAACATAATCTCAGTGTCCTGATCCACCTTTGAGGATGTCAGCAGTATAATACTACAGTATTTTTTTTTGTAAACACAGCTGCTAGCAGCAATGATCCAGGTATCAAGCAGGTCTACTTTACTACTTTTCATTCTAAGAAGTTGCAGTTTTATATGGCTCTGAAACTTGAAGCAGAAATAAAAGAAAGGATGCCTTATTACAGGTTTTTGAAAACAGTCTTACGACAAATCTTTGGACCCATTAAAGATGCTAACAGCGGGGAATGGAGAATGAAAAGCAACAACGTATCACATAACCTATTTAAAACACCATTGATCACTGGCATAATGAGAGCTAACAGACTAAAATGGTTGGGGCATATTGAAAGCATGTCAGATGACAGAGAAGTAAAAACTGTATACACCTGAGAGAGGAATGGGCGTAGACCACGAGGCAGACAAAAAAAGAAGTTCAAGAGATAATGTTCAGCCAGACCTGCAAACAACTGTTGTCACAAATTGTGAAGAGAAGGCCAGAGAGATTAATGGAGACGAGTGATATCTGCAGCAGTAAACCTCAAGGGCGCAGAATGCTTAAGAAGAAGATGACTATTCTGTGCTACTTTATGTGAAGTAAAAGTTCAGCGTACATTTGACATTATAAATGTGTGTGTGTTTTTTAAAAAAAATATGTTTTATACACTATTCGTATTCAGCCAAATAGTTGGTCCCGCTATTCGTATTCGGTCAAATAGTGAAAATCACTATTCTGTACAGCCCTAATATCAATAGAGCAAAGTGCAACTCCATTTTATGATAACCAAAGGAGACTGATCTCCTTTTATATTTCAAGCAAATTCTAGCCTTTGCAGTTGATATTTAGTTGTTGATATGAGTATTTGTACCTATTAAAAGATATTAAAAGACAGCAAGTGAAATGGTTTGCCCACTTAGAGAGAATGCCTTGTGACACCATACCATACAAAGCATACATGGAAAGAGAAGAAGGACGTAGAGCACGGGGTAGACCAAGAACAAGATGGAAGGATAACATCAGAGAAACTCTACAACAGCACGATGTGCCTATGGTCGAGGCAGCCAGAAGAGCTAGAAACAGAACCTTATATCTCCCTCGACACCCACAGCGGTAAAAGAGGAAGTGAAGAAGAAGAAGAAGAAAAGATATGTATGAATGAAATAATGTATATGACAGGAGTAAGGCCCTCTGAATGGAAACAATTCTAGACAGGCCTGCATGCCCAATTCTGAAAATGGACAAGCGCAAATGGGCCGCCGTTTAGAATACCCCATCAGCCTCATAACTGAATTAAAGGATAACTATACTGACCACAACTTAATGCCATTTCTTCTCTGATGATAGTTCATAACGACAGGTGTCTTGTGGTATCCAGATTTTGTTAAAAGCAATCACAGATCTGAAAATTTACTCGGTTTTTAACCGTTTTGCACCAGGAGCGCTAAAATAATGGGTCATATACCTGTGAATATTCCTTAAACAATTCTTCACCCAAAAAAACAACTTATACAGGTCATAAAACAATATTTTTAAAAGTAATGTATACATAAAAATTTTTTTTTTCTCTCAAAATATATAAAGGGATTATTCAATAAATACAAACAGTGAAGCATTAAATTGAATACATTTTCCTGGTCCTTAAAAACTATGTATCAGGTGACTTAAGCCGTGACCTGTATTGCTGAGACTACAAGGGGAAATTTGAGGTCAGCACAACTTTAAAAAACCCATTTCACAAGTAAATCCCTCTTAATGCTATATTTAGTAAATATATTCACTTCCTGGCCTCCTAAATACGGCGCAGGCAAAAACAGCCATTGGTGTTAGCTAGGTATCTTGTAAATAGGTCACTGTAGAAGTGCCTGGTCAGTGCTGCTTACAGACACTTGCAGCTGCTGGATTTGTGGCTTCTTGAGGTGAAACAGTTTGACTGCTACAGTTTTCTCTTGCTAAGAATAAAAATTTCCAGGCTGGAAGATGTAAAGAACCAGTATTCTGCTTACTCCACCTGTCTTTAATGATTCGTCTTTGCTGTTATTTTCAGATAAATAATGGCAGAAATCCATGACTTTGGCATTGCTCCAGTGACATGTCATTCTTTTAACAAGGACAGAACAGGTTTGAGCTGACTTTTTCATGTAAATTGTTCCATAGATTGTATTTTCATTTAGATTTGTCCACAAGTTGTGTATTCATAACATTAACATTTTTCTTTAAAAAACTGTATATCTACTTGTATCCGCGTGTGTTATTATAGTCTTTATAATTGATTCCAAAAGATTCTTCAGCATTTACAGTTACTTGTGTTTGCATCAGTCATGAGGAAGGGACTTTTTTTTTCAGTTCTGAAAGATATCACTCTGCCTCTTTCTCTTCCATGTTCCTTCCTCTGGTTTTTAATCTTCATTAACTATTAATAACTCTGAGACAACTATTGCATTTTGCTTTCTCCAGGTTTGGCTCTGTCACTGAATGATTCTGATGTGAAAATTTACAAGAAATCTGGCCCTAAATGGCAGGAGACTGACACCTTGAGTGAGCACGGGCAGAGGGTCACCAGCATTGATTGGGCTCCCAACAGTAACAGGATTGTTACGTGTTCGGCTGTAAGGCTATTTTGACTTGCATCCATTTCCTTTTTTGTGTTCTTCTCAATCCCCCACCTTTTTTTCTTTCTTATCCTTTTTCTTTGTCTGCTTCTTCATTTCCTCTTCCTGCATTTTCTTACACTTTTAAACAGTGTGGATTTGTTGTTGTTGTTTTGTTAGAAAAAGTGGACATCTTGTTTACTGTGTCAGTTTAATCTACTTCGTCCCTATGTGGGTTCTGGGGCTACATTGCGGGGGAAAGGGGGGGGGGGGGGAATATAAACACTGTCCCCTTAACAAACATGTTGTAAAAGGCAACAGATTAGGGGAGTTTTTAAAGAGTTGGAATGCATCTGCCCGAGAGGTAAGAAATCAACAGTCTGTACATAATTGAGGCAGATCTGTAAAATGGTTGTGCAGGCAAAACTCAAGTTTTGGAACAGCATCAGAGTTTGGAAGTCAAATAACAGCCAGAATTTTCCCTTTAGAGTTTGCAGCTGGTGAATGCTAAGAAGAAGAAAATATCTTCTTTCTTTTCCCCTTCTCTTCATACTCTTCCGACTTCTTGTTACACATTTAAACATCAGTCTAAATATGAACTTGTTGACATTTCTGTTCTGTTTTTTCCTTTTACTTCCTATTCCTGAATCTACTTCCTTGTTATTCTTTTACTGTTTTTTTTTTTCTACTTATTTTGTCTCCTATTCCTCTTTCTGCTTCTTTTTACACTTTTACATTTCAGTCTGAATATGTTTAAAAATAGTAGTCAACTAGAGCTTGTAGATACTTCTATAGTTTGTTCTCAAATAGAGCAGGTGTAGGCCAGAATAATTTTCTCCGAGTCGCATGTTGCTATTCTTGCAGTAAAGTTTTACCTGTCATTCCAGTTAGGGTCATCAGTGTCTCCCACTATTTTTAGTTTATTGAACAAGTAGGGTTTTCACCCCATTACTTCCTGTCCATTCAGTTTTATGTTTTTAATATTTTACTCCCTCGTGTACCTTCCAGGGCCTTATCTTGGACGAAAAAAGAATAGATCCACTCCCTCCCTATCAAACGTAACATAAAAGGTGACTTATTAAGTAATAATTCTTCAGAGTCAGGGCGCGTCTGCCTGAGAGACTGGGAACCAACAGTCTGCATATAATTAATCGGATTTGCATTTTTGAATGATTTTGGTTCCTAAAAAAAGTATAGTCAGAAGATGTGAACCAGCATCATTGCACACGGCTATAAACCATAAGTGCTCTACCACCAGTAGAGACAGCTGATAAGAACTGTCGCCAACCGCACGGAACTCTGAGCTACAGCGACGTTCCTCTGTAGTCTGGGTTAACCCTGGAAACCGCCCGGTTTTTCTCTGATTACTTTCCATATTGTTTTTGGTCTACCTCATGTTCTACACCCCTGTCCTTTTTTGATGTATGTCTTGTATGGTATAGCATCATCACAAGGCATTCTCTCTAATTAGACTGACCATATAATTTGCCACCTTTGAATGTAAGTAATGGTTTTGTGCATACTTTTCTCTGTTATGACCTAATTCCTGATTTTATCTTTTCTGGTCACTACTGCAGCCCTTCTAAGACATCTTATTTCCAAGGTTTTTTCTTTTCTGGGTTGTTGTCTGTGATCAAGTCTGGCACTGGTGACATATGGTGAGGATGGATGTGCTTTGTATGAGATGTTTCTGTTTGCTGACTGGGACTGTTTTATGCTGTATTATATAGTTAGTAAGTTGAAATTGTTCACTTTTGAACAGGACCGAAATGCATTTGTGTGGATGCTGGAAGGTGGGAAGTGGAAGCAGGTACTTGTGATTCCACGTATTAATCGGGCTGCCACGTTTGTTCGGTGGTCCCCAAAAGGTAAAGTCAGTATTTTTTATTTTATTTTTGCAGTAATTTGCTAATGTTTTTCTCTTGGCCCAGTGAAAATGTGTTTGAATTCTTGTAGAGGTAGGGGTCTAAACAAAATTCACTTGGGTCCCATTGGACCCTGCCTAATGTAGATACTAGGAAAGTTGATGGAATGTTAATATACCCTGCATTATTAAACAAATTGAAGCAGGCACCCGAAAGACAGGAGCTTTGGTGAAAGTTCATTCATTTCTCATATTCTTTAGGGAATAAAAGGTAGACTAACAAAAAAGTTGACCTTTTTTAGGCCACTCAACATCTGGTTATTGACCTGTATATTTTAATGCTAATCAGCTTTCAATAAGCAGTTGGTCAGAAGAATGCAGACAAATTTTACTTCTATGAAAACTTACTGAACCACACTCTTGGTTCAATCTAGCCTAAAATGGGTAAATTAGACACACACCAAATGCCCAGTAACCACAGAGGACCATTGCTTAACTATGTTAGAAGAGCTGCTGGAGTAACAAGAAGAGGTACAATTAAAAATGAAGAACTTTAGCACCCCTGACTTGAATGTTGAATTAAGAATTGACATCATAGCACTTGGGACTCCTCAGTAAGCGCTACGTCCCCATATGCGGCAGCAGGCGGAGAGTTTCAATTTTGATAGTACCAGTAACTGCCTGATTGTACATCCCATTCGCCTTTCCATTAAGGGTTGGCCAGATCCCCTGGGAACTCCTCGCAGCAAGGTAATGATCTATTTGTGCCTCCGCACTGTTCATTTGCTCCCAAAGGACCCCCACAACATTTAGCTTGTCATACATCCGTTCACCACTAAGTGATGCACAACTGGTCAGTCTATCTGTCTGCTCATTTTCCAACACTCCAGCATGACCTGGAGAAAATATCCGAAGGACGATAACTACCCAGGACCTCTGATGCTATGCTTGTCACTCTGCACGGAGCCTGTCTGTCTCCACCTTTCTCAAAATTCTCTGAGTATTATACCCCAGGCAAAACATGACAAAATGAGAACATACCATTTACTGCTTTCATACATTTTGATATATGTCAAGCACACAGGATGTATTGTTTGAGACAGAATTTATAAGCTGAAATGAAACTGAAAATAGTTTTGCTATTCTTGTTAATTTTTTTTAAATTTCTGAATGTTGAATTAAAAATTGACATCACAGCACTCAGGACACCCCAGTAAGCGCTCCGTCCCCATCTTCAGCAGCAAGCAAATGGTTAAAATTCTGATGGTACCAGTAACTAAGTGTCGAGCTTCGGCCAGTGTAACTCCTCACAGTGCCATTCTCCTCAGACCTCGGCACTGTTCACTCATTCCCAAAGGGCCCTCACAACTTCCAGCTTGTCATACATCAGTTCACCACCAAGAGGTGCAGAACTGGCCAGTATGCCTGCCTGCCAACACAATGGTATATCTGGAGAATTTTTTCATTTCTAATGTGTTCTTGTATTTATTTTCCAATTTTCGTTACAGAAAATAAGTTTGCTGTGGGTAGCGGGTCCCGCCTGATTGCCATCTGCTATTATGATGTGGAGAATGATTGGTGGGTTAGTCGTCACATCAAGAAGCCAATTCGTTCAACTGTCACCTGGTAAGAGTCTCAGTGTTAGCACAGCAGAGGCCACATAGAATAAGATAAAAAATTAATCTACCATGATGTTAAAGCATATTGTTTGAGCAGATTTTACATTGTCTCCCGTATCTCCTACTTTTGGCATTACATAGTTTCATTCTGAACGTAAGAAACGTGCACAATCGATCATAAGGTATTCACAATTTGAGATTGTAAAATGTTATCACTTGTCTGACGTAAAAATTTATTACAGTTTCCATTATATTCCTTTATTCTTCTTTTTTCCTCATTCCTTTCATCTTTCAAATGAGCGTAAGTCCACAGTCAGCTCATACCATACTATTTGTAGGCTTGTTCATGATTGGTCATATTTTAATAAGGTAGCCAATCTCACATTAGCCCTTTTTGGTAACCTTTTAGGATATGCTTGCAGTATTACTATTGATTACTTCCTATAACGGCTGTATTAATTTATGGGTGATTTTTCCACCTTTTTTTTATTGCAATTGGAGTCTTCCTCTTTACGTTCACTAGTTACTCTGGTGGAAAGTTCTGGTCATTTTTCTACTTCTGGACTTTAGTCTTATTCTAGAACTTGAGTTTTGCATGCACATCCATTTTTACAGATCTGGCTTATTTAAAGGCAGGCTGTTGATTCCTTGCCTCCCAGGCAGATGCACAGTGACTTTGAACGAAAGACCTCTGATAAGTCGCCTTTTATGACATGCTTGTTAGGAAGGCAGCAGGTCTATTCTCTCCTCTCTCTCCTCCCCACACACACCCCCACTCCACCCATGAGGTTTTGGGACCCACGCTGGGAATTACTGAAGTCATTCAAATGCTCAGCATATTGTTGGTAATCATGCGCAAGTGCACACATTTAATTTGTTGGGAGCCGTGGTGATGTATTAGCTAGATGCTTGCCTGTTGACCTGAAGCTCTTGAATTCGAACCTGCCCTGGGCACATAATGTGGGTAAAACAAAATAACCTTGGCTGTCAGGTGGACCCAGCCTAAAATGGGTACCAGGCAATGTCCTGGGAAGTACAGGCAGTCAGTCTGATGTTAACCATATCAGCCTTAGAGTCCTGCTTAGTCTATAGAATAATCATGTGCCACTGGCATGAAAAGGTTTCTCTGCTTATTTTACATTACTGTTTTTCCCCCCTGCACACATTTTAAAATCTCTTCCTCTCGTAAACCTTTTTGCTGTTTAGATAGATAGAAAGAGCATGGCTGTATGTTTCATTTCACATGTTTGTGTGTAAGAATATCTTTCATTTGATTAATCATTTAGATGACACTGTCATTTTACATTTTCATCCTTGCTTGCAGTCTGGACTGGCATCCAAACAATGTATTACTTGTTGCGGGATCAACTGACTTTAAGTGCAGGTAATAATTATACCAGTGGTATGTACATACTAACTAGCGCTGTTAAAAAGACATTCAAACATAACAGTGTCATCAGATTATAAATAACATAAGCATACCAGATTTCTACTGCCAATGACAAACTTAAGGCACTATCACAACCTCGCATGCATAAAATCAAGACTTGTGAGATTTGATGCCAGATGAAAGTATTCATTTCAACTATTTGAGATCAAGTGGGAAATACTAAGAGCAAAATTTTGGGAATAACATTGTGTGCCAGATACATTGAGAAACAAAAGGCCAAATAGTTTAGGGAGTGCAGCACCACCACTTATCAACACAGGCACTATCTGAAAAGATCTGATATAAGGGCAGTAGGATGTCAAAGGAAAAAAAAAGACGCAGCAACAATATAACAACATTAGACATCTCAACAGCCAGTGCTCGGAAGCTGTATTAGTGATTCCAGATTTGTTGAAGTTGCAACCCTCTTTTGTTAAAATATAAGCAATCGTTTTTATAATAACTAATTAACTTTAAAATCATCATCATTGCTGGTCCCTAGCTCAGGCAAGAAAGGAGTAGGGTTGGGCGTGTAGTGTGGTCAGCTACCCCACCATGTAAAAGTAAATGTGCTACAGAAACTGGTAGAATAAAAAACCGTTGCAGCCGACTGACTACCCAGGTTTTGTATGGTATACACAAAAGATGCTGATAAAAGACAGACTTTAATGAGAGAAGCCAGAGGTGCTCTGCTGGTAAAATCTATGATATTGAAACAACTGCATGAGATAGAATGGAATGGAAGAATACACTATGAGCCTTATACGGCGTAAAATGGCACACAGCGATAAAGATGAGTTCAGTTTAAAAATGAAAGAGGAATGCGCATACATCTTTGTCACCCAAATTCTTCCTTATGTCCTATGTTTGCATTGTTTTTTTTTCAAAATCTTTGTTTTTGTTTACATTAGTATCTTTATTTATTTTACCATCTGCACGTATTATTGCTCCGTTTTATAAGTTTACATTGTTAACTGTGATTATAAATTTATTGTGTCCTCACTTCTGCTTATGGTTGTCATAAATTGACAGAGTATTCTCAGCCTATCAAAAGGAAGTTGATGAAAAACCTGGACCTTGTTCCTGGGGAACCAAAATGCCATTTGGGGCTCTCATGGCTGAATTCAGCAATGGAGGAGGTAAGGTTAAACTTTTTTACAATTTTACTGTCTTCCGAAGTTATAATTGATTATATTCAGCTCACGTCATTCCGATCTTCTGCATTTATCCCCCAGTGGAGCATAGGCCCTCAGCCAGCTCACGTCAAACCTTGACGTTGTTAATGAGAAAACTATTTTGCATCATCTTACATCTGCCTGTTTTCATTATTTAGTGAAACCGGTCATAGAGTTTATTAAGAGCTTGGATGAGCTGGTTTGGGCATCTGATGAGAATGTCCTGGTACCAACTACTCCAGAGAGCCACATTAAATAAATAAAATAAACATAAAGCAGTGGGAAGACTGAGCAAAAGATAAAATGACAGCATCAAGAATAGCCCGAAAGAAAGGAAGATAACCCTAAACATATTACATTAGAATGGGTACAAATAAGATCCTTACATCTCCTAAAATGTTGATGAGGTAATTGGATGAAGTGATGAAGAAGAATGATTAGTATTATAAGACATAGTGAGTTTTTGATGTTTAGATAAACGTTGGAGGTTTGATATACTGAATGTTGCCAAGAGACAGGGCGACTAAAAGAATCACGTAATAATGAGAATCTCTGTGACCAGACAGCAAGGATAGCATGTCAAAAAGGGTGAAGTGAGACAAGAATGCTACACAGTATGCCAACAGAGAACAGTAAACTAACACAGAACTGGTGTAGTAATTTGTCATATGCTGAGAAATATACAGAGAAAAGGATCCAGCACTTAAGAATGATGTTATTTTAGGTAGAGAACAATCGACTAACTAATGAAACAGCCACATGGACTGATTTATCAGGACTGAAGCCCAACAGAATAAAACAACTTGTTAAGAACAGCAGTTACACCATATGTCCATCTTGTCTCATTGGTCAAGAGCTACTAAACCAGACTGCCTCAGGGTTTTCTCTCAGCGATCATTTTGCGTGGATCTCACATTTCCCTTGCAAGTCCATAGTTACCCATACATTTTAAGCATCACTTTTTTCACAAACTCCCAGTGATCATTTTGCGTGGATCTCACATTTCCCTTGCAAGTCCGTAGTTACCCATACATTTTAAGCATCACTTTTTTTCACAAACTCCCAGTGATCATTTTGCGTGGATCTCACATTTCCCTTGCAAGTCCATAGTTACCCATACATTTTAAGCATCACTTTTTTTCACAAACTCCCAGTGATCATTTTGCGTGGATCTCACATTTCCCTTGCAAGTCCGTAGTTACCCATACATTTTAAGCATCACTTTTTTTCACAAACTCCCAGTGATCATTTTGCGTGGATCTCACATTTCCCTTGCAAGTCCATAGTTACCCATACATTTTAAGCATCACTTTTTTTCACAAACTCCCAGTGGCTAAAGCATCCATACTCATCTCGTCAGCCATGTCATGAAAATCACTGTACTTCTGCACCCCCTGACCTCTGGCATACTTAAGTGAGCCAGCACAAAACAGGGTTAAACTAGACATAATTTCTTAGTAAATAAACACAATAGTATGTTTTGTATTGTTGGGAGTCGCAGTTTTTTAGTGCCTAGAAGCTCACCTGTTGGCCTGAAGATATTGGGTGGGAACCTGCATCAAGTCAGATTCTTTTCAAAACTGATTTTGGCTCTCACGTCAACCCATCCTGAAATCAGTACTCGGTAATGTCCTGGGGAGCAAAGGCAGCTGGTGTGATGTTGACCACATAAGCCGTGGAGTTGGTTGATACAAAGAGGAGGCCAGCATCATATGCCTCATGCGCCACTGGCGTAAAGAGGATCCTTTACTGTTACTTTAATATTGACAATGTTGTTTCAGCCATTACTGTGAGTTATAGCAAAACCTCATTACTTCTTGTTCGTTTCCTCAGGTGGCTGGGTTCATTCTGTGTCCTTCTCTCCAAGTGGGGACAGGATTGCTTGGGTCGGCCATGACTCTAGTGTTTCAGTAGTTGATGCTACTAAAGGCAATGAGTAAGTTTCACCTATTTTGTTTCATGAGCTTATTTTTTATCGTTTTATAGTCGTTTCATTTCAGGGGTTCAGCATTCTGACTTGTTAATTATTGATGGTAAATGAAAGGACCTCTTTTGTTTTTAAAATGCTGGTGACACAATGGGCATATGGTGCTGGAGTCATATTTTTTAGGCTAGTCAGCATTTGATGGTTGATGTCAACATCATGCCAGTTGCCTTTACTTTCCAGGGCTTGCCTACCACCCATTTAAGCCTGGGTTGACCTGCAAGCCAAGGTTAGTTTTGAAAAAAACAACAAAAAAAAAACTTCTTTTTCGATGTTGATTGAGATCTAAAACCTTTGGGTCGGCAGGTGGGCCTCTAGTCACTGTGCTGCTGCAGCTCCCATTAGTGATTCCTGTACTAAGTTTAAACCTTTTGTTTAAAAATAAAGGCATCATATCTATCCAGAATAATTTAGTAACCGCAGATCAAATTGAAATGGTATAATAACACATGTGGTTTCTCATGGGCAGCAGCTATGGCACATGATGCATTTTCTGTGACCCCTCTAACATGTCTCCACCTTCTGGTAATAGATGAGCTTGTGAGTTTAAGTGACCTCAAGAACTGTGCTGCTGATGGTAATTACTGGTAGTTACTATGTCAGGTAAAGAAAGAACAACTCTGTGGCCTTGCTGGTTGACCGGGGGCAGTCAAATCAAAGCTGATAAATTTGTTTTTGTTGTTGAGATCATTCATGTTAAGCCATTGGATTGGTGAAATAGTGCAGTGTAACTCATAATGGAGATGTGGTTTTTTTTCTTTTTTCTAATGTTTTGAAAAATGAGGAAAGTATTCTGGAATGATAGAAAAGCAAATGAGGCGTCCTCTTCTAAATGAAATCTTGAAACTGATCAGAGAAATTAGATGTAAATGATCCGTGTTTTTGTTTTATAAAGTGTGTTATAAGAAGGAGTGGACTTGAGAACTTGGCTACCACTGGCAAGATCGGTGGGAAAAGAACTAGGGAAAGGCAAAGCGATAAATGCATGGATGGCTTAACCACATGGATGGGGAAAGGCAGTAACACTGACCTGATCCAGGATTTGGGGGATCATGTAAGTTGCCAGTACCAATATTGGCACAGCACATGATGATGACAGCAGTCATATACTACTTTATACTAATGTCTGTCTGTCTTGTGTTTTAGACTGACTGTTATCAAAGAGAGTTTTCTTCCCTTCATGGGGATTACTTGGATCACAGAGAACAGCCTTGTAGCAGCAGTAAGTATGAATAAGTTTAGATTGTCTGCATAGAATAGAAGCACTAGAATGGTATGAAAGCAAGCTTTTTTTTAAAGAAAAAAAAAATGACATTAGTTCTTACCATAGTCTATAACATTGATACTAATAAAAGTGTGTCAGTACTGAGCACTGATGCTTACCACTAGAAGAAAGCTCTGTGAGATAATCACTGTTACAAAGATTAGAGAGAAAACTAAACTAATTCCAAGAGTTGAGGAAAGGAAACTGAAATTGTATAGGGCCACAAATTGAGAAAACCTGATACTAGCTTTAAATAAAGTGTCCTTCTGCAACCCACTGGACAAAATAAATTGATAACTATACACACATCCATAAGGGAATTAGAGACAGGTAGGTAATATGGAAAGGACTTGGGGAGAGCTGAGGGAGAGATATCAAATGATAGGGCTGTTTGGTGTGAGCCAGTTGAGGTTCTTAGCTACAATAGAGAATACAAGGCAGGAGAAATTTAGATTAACTGTTTCAGTACCAGCCTGTGAATTTCTAGTTTAAAGTTGCCACTGTGAGTCCAATTTTGATTTCTTTAGCGGTAATAAATCCATTGCCTGCTTGCTAGGCCTGTCGCAACTTCACCAGAGCCGCGTTGGCCAGGACGTTTTGGGGTGACCCAGGGTGGCCTTCATGGCTACCGTAGCGGTCCCGTGGCACGAGGCCACACCATACTTCGCCCACACCTAGCAATCCCCTACTTTGTCCTGTTACCACCTCTCACGACGAGGACGTGGGGTTGGCCTTTGAGTGAAATGGTTTGCCCACTTAGAATGCCTTGTGACACCATACCATACAAAGCATACATGGAAAGAGAAGGACGTAGAGCACGGGGTAGACCAAGGACAAGATGGAAGGATAACATCAGAGAAACTCTACAACAACACGATGTGCCTATGGTCGAGGCAGCCAGAAGAGCTAGAAACAGAACATTATATCTCCCTCGGCACCCACAGCGGTAAAAGAGGAAGTGAAGAAGAAGAAGAAGAACTGTGAGTCCAAAAGCTTTAAAATAATAACACTTTGATACAAAAGAGGCTTAATTAGCGATTTAGTTGGAAAGAATGTCCCACCCGTCTGCTATAAAAGAGTGTCTTTGAACTAACCAGTGAGTTTCTTGGTACAGAAGAGTTGCTTCTTGGTACAAAGGAGTTTAGCTTTTTTTTTTTTTTTTTTTGCTTTTTCCCTATGTGGGTTCCTGGGTCTGATTTTGAGGTGGGGGGGGGGGGGGAATACACCCACTGCTCTCCCCCACCACCCCCATCCCCTTTGTTGTTGTTGTTGTGTAGACGTCATAGAAAGCAGCTAATTAGGGGTTAGCTGAGATCAGATGTGTTGGGCCAAAAGACACAGATGTTGTAACCTAGCTTTAAATCACAACACAGTGTGCCAGCACCTTTGTTACTGGTGAATGCAGAAGTTTGCTGCCTTCCATAGCATTGCAAGATTAATTGACTTATCTGTGGGGTCCTTTTATGACAGAACTGTGTGACATCCAATGCTATATTTTAGTATGTGTTGAGATATTATCACAACAAACTTCCTGACTGTCTGGTATCTTTTTTCTGATAAAAAAGTAAACATATAAGGGTTAGTGGAAAAAAGTTAAAATAATACTGTTAAATGCTTTTTTAAAAATAAAATAAACGTTCTAAAGTGAATGCTGACCTTGCACAATAGAAGCTAATGAAAGAAGCTTGCTAATCTACTGTTCGGTTGTATTTCATTTAATAAAAGAAGTAGAAATGGGAGGACCATAAACAGAAATGTAATATTGAGAAACTGAGATGAGTTTGAGAACCAACATCCAGCACTTGGGACATTAGTTCCCCCATCCACATCTTCAGCAGCCGGCACAGAGTTCTAATTCTGATGGTGCCAGTGGCACTCTGATTGAGAAATGTGTAGTTACTATGTCCCTGCTTTTTTGAGTGCCCATCAGTGCTTGCAAATTCATTAATCATGCCAGCTTGTGTGTGGGGATGTATTGTTAAGAGATTTATTTTTCAGGACTATGACTGCAATCCAGTGTTGTTTACATTGGTTGAAAAATGTGTAGTTACTGTGTCTCCACTTTTTTCCATCTGCTTTTTTAGGTGCCCATCGGTGCTTGCAAATTTATTTATCATGCCTGCGTGTGTGTATTATTGAGAGATTTATTTTTCAGGGCTACGACTGCAATCCAATGCTGTTTACCTATAATGGTGGTAAAATTATCGTGGTGGGCCGGCTTGATTGTGTGGATGTATTATTGAGAGATTTATGTTTCAGGGCTATGACTCCAATCCAATGCTGTTTACCTATAATGGTGGTAAAATTATCGTGGTGGGCCGGCTTGATTGTGTGGATGTATTATTGAGAGATTTATTTTTCAGGGCTACGACTGCAATCCAATGCTGTTTACCTATAATGGTGGTAAAATTATCGTGGTGGGCCGGCTTGATTGTGTGGATGTATTATTGTGAGGTTTATGTTTCAGGGCTACGACTGCAATCCAATGCTGTTTACCTATAATGGTGGTAAAATTATCGTGGTGGGCCGGCTTGATCAATCGCAAGAAAAGGAGGCAGGGACTATAAGGTAGATTGATTGTGTCCTGCGATTGTTCTCTGTTTTGCTATGAGATGTACCCAGGAAGAAATGTCTAAATTAGTGTGAATGAGACACCTGTTTAATCATTGTCTTTATAGTTAGTATAAAGGGAAATTCATTTGATATGCAGATGAAAAATGGATGATCAGTGACATCGTGACCTTTAGTAGGTATAAATCATCATCATCGTGTGTTGTGCCGATAAGCATAGGCTGTCTATTTCACAATTTTGAAACATCACAAATCGGGTCGGTGTTTGTGTCTACTCCCAACCATAAGGCCAAGTCATCCAGGTATTTTTCTCTTTGCTGTGCCCTCTGAAATCATATAAATTGTCAAATTATGACTTTTCTTGGCGCCTTGAAGAATGAAGTTTGCCATTTCTTTCCCTCTCCCAGTGACCATACGGATGACCATAGCCATTGGCACTGTAGTGTGATCTTTCACCTAAAGTGGGGGAACTAAAGACCAAGACCAACAGCTGTGGCTGCTCTCAGGCTCAGCATACAACGGACACACAAATCCGACTTCACCCCAGCACAGCGGTTCTCAACCTTTTTTGAGTTGCTACTACATTTTATCGAGGCAAAGTGACCTGCAACTTAAGAATTAAAAACCGGGTCAATAAAAACACAGACACACAAAAATAGATGTTTTTGCATTCGGCAGTGAGATCTCTTTGTGGGACATGATGTTTTTTGTTTTTCTCTTCAAAAAAATTTTGTGGCTCACCACTGCCGACACAAATTTGGGAACTCGTGTCCTGGCAGGTGAAAGGACATCACTTAATGAGGGAGAACAACATCAGAAGGGCAGACAAGAAGATAGTCATCATTATGTATCATGCATACAAATACAAATGAGCTTGCCAACTCATCTGATTGCCAGTCATCTTAAATTGAGTAAAGTCCAAGCGTACTCTGAATCGGTGGCTTCCTTTTGGATTCTGGTGGTCTTTCTCTGCTATATTTGACTGGATGATTGAGCTTTAATTCTGTTAGACTTGTCTTAAGACATATCCCTAGCAAAGCAGGAAGACAACTTATGGTGCCTTTCACTTGCTGATAGTAATATTATGGGTTATATTATAGAGCTAACTGAAGAAATGTGCTTCAGTTATGCTGGTATCGTTTGTCAGATGTCTGTAGTAACTAACTACTTTCAGTTATTGTCAATATAGGCAACTTATAAATGCCAAACTATCAGTTAATCAAGTGTGTCTCCCTAATTGAAGTTGGCTGCAATGATCTCCACTTTCTGTCTTTCGCTCGAGGTAGTTTTTGTTTCCAGAAAAGCATTTAAAAAAAAAAAGTATATTGTACAGATTTGTTCCGTACCAAATGCAAAATTGTAAGTTGTAAGCTTTTAACAGGTCGCCAGGTGTTGGCAAGGATGGAAATCCAGATGAAGATGGACAAGAGGATGTGATTTATTTAATTTCCAGGTTTGAGGGCATGACTTTGGAATGAATCAAAGTGTCATGAAGTCATGTTTGATCTTTGTTGAATTGCGTCTTAAATGATCAGCAACCGTGATTTTACATTGATATCATTTGGAGTTGTTTTAGTGAATATCTGAGACATGAAGTAACAGCACAGATGTACACAGCATGACTTTGGTGCTAAAAAGTACCAAGCATTTGTGATCAGATTTTTACTAATATTAGTTAGTCAACAGATTACCCTCATTGCACATCAAAATATTCAGTCCTTAAGTTCTCAGTAAATCTTTTTTCAGTATTTTTCTTTGGCTTCCTGCAGAGTGCTCTTATGTGACCACAACCTTTTAATTTGCTGTTCATGCAGTCTGGTCATGGTTGCAGATTCAGAGTCACTTGGTTCTCACAAACATCTTACTTCTTGTAGAGCATTCAGTATATCAGCCTGGTTGTCCATGGCTCATCTGCCCTTCACAGTAGTCTTAACTGCAAACCTATCACCTTGCTCATTTCCTTGCACACTTGCATGCCCTGGCACAAAAATGAAACTAATCTTTATCATCCCCAATTACCTAATAGACACCAGCACCTCTTTATGTTCCTGAGCATACTCATTGAATCACTGAGAAAGCATGCACGGGTGAAAGTTTGTGTCTGTGCTAACATTGCCTGGGTTGAATAAAAATCTGTGTCTGTGCTAACATTGCCTAGGTTGAAAACTGAATTAATATGTATATAAGTCCATGAAATATGTTCTAGCTTGTTAGGTGTTGTAATTATTTGTAAACAATATAGTTGGCTTTAGTTATTATATTCTGTCACTGGTTCTTTGGAGGTGAGTTTTACATTTTGGGTAACTTTAGCTTTAGGTGTTTGTTTCTATTGTGTCTAATTTAGAAAAAAATATCCCAGATGCAAAAGTGAGTTGTAGAACTGTATTCACATTAAAAAGGATACAGAAAACCCTTAAAAGACATTGAAGGATGCTGCTTGATCACACAGCAAAAAAGATCAGTCAGTGTTCATTGTCAAAATTAATGTAAAAAAAGATTACAGAAAGAATAGATGCTGGATAGCTTTGCGTAAGGGTTTTTGAAAAATCAACTTATTTGTGGATAAATAGTACTTACTGGGGAACAAGAGTTGCATATCCAGGCGATCTGTATCATTTTAGGGAAAGGATGGGTGAACTTTTAATCAGGCTGTCCCAGTCAGCATGAGAACTCTTCATGAGAATGTCCCATTATGCAGTAATGTCAGTTCTTGACTCTGTCTTTCTCCCAACCTTTTCTTCTTTAGCAAAATGTTTACTGTTTTAACTTATGCATGTGTGGATTACTGAAATGAATATTGTTTGTGGCTAACACTATTTTCATCCGAGACTCAATTACATGCGCGTGCAATGTTGACATTTTTAGTAACAGCATTAAAGTAACACAGCATGACCGTCTTTAGTCTATGAATGTGCATATTAATAAATAAATGATTTGTCTCATTTAATCTTCTAGATTATATGTTGCATAAACCATAGAGTCCTATATGTGGAGTCAGATCAAAAAATTAATAACCTTGGCTCCACAATTGACCCAGCCTAAAATTGGTACTAAGTAATGCCAAGGGAAGTAAAGGCAGCCAGCACGATGTTGACTATGTTTTCCATCGAGTGCTGATTGGTCTGTATAAATATGTAGTCTTTCATAGACTGATCAGTTTACCTCTTTCAGTCCTAGGCAGGCATTAATTGAACTTATAGAATCCTAAACATTTGTTACTTAATGTAAGAATGTCTCTGTGTTTAGGGATAATAAGATAATAACCCTACAAGGAGAAAATGGGTTAAGCAAACATTGGGGTAGCATGGGCTATTTTGCCAGCTGTATGATGAATACAGAGGTGAGAAAAGAATATATATTGTTTAAAGAGCAGTACATGCACAATGTGTTAGCCAGTACTGAAGGAGTTAAAAGAAGGTATAGGCTATGGCTTTATATCAAGGCTAGAGCATTGTCTATAAACCTTCTACCATGACACCCCCATATGCCTACGGTCGGAGTATTTATAGAAGATTTCAGATATAATGTGATTATTTTTAGTTCAACTCACAGGACAGTAACATAAAATGAGTGGATTCTGTCCATGATATCGAATGGATTTCACAGGATAGGCAATGGACGGGTTGACTGTGAGCTTTGTGTAATATATAATGACACAATGGAGTTAAGTTTGTTACATATCCTTCACGGGATGTCATAGACAAACTCCAGCATTTTTTATTATTGTGGTTTTACTAGGTAATTTAATTTTTAGTAAATTGTCTGTTGTTTTCTGACTAGTTCTTCCAATACCATTGTTGAAATCAGTGCAGAGTGGCCTGCTGCCAAATTGCCTTCAGCTGAATTAAAACCAGTGTGTCCGAATTATAAAAATATGTTCATAAACCATAACCTCAAACACTGGCTCATTTTGAGTAAGGAGTGGCAAATTTTTGCACAGTGCATTTCAGCTTGATCACGACTTACAAATAGGTTGTTTTAATTTACATCATTTAGTATGCTTATCGTATCTGTAGGTGTGAGAAGCAACACTGTTGTGTCTTGTTTCTTTTCAGTAAATTGTAAAATGAGCTTTTTGTTTACAGTGCCATGAATCGGTTCAAAAATTTGGACAAGAGAGCTACAGCTTCTGACACAGTCACAGAGCTGAAGACTCAGCATCAAAATACAATTACGTGAGTTTTAGCTATCTTCATTTGTCTGTGTTTACTACTAATTTTTGGGGAGTCGTGAACACAACACTGCAATACTTGCCTGTATTGTACTCGCTGCTGGTAATAAGACTATAATAATTCCAGCAATTATCAATGATGTTTCACATGTTTATAGGGCGACAGCTTAGAGGCTACATGCTATCCCATGGTCTTGGGTTCAAATCTGCATTTGAAGCGGGGTTTTCCCTTCCAAAATTGACATTGTCTCCCAGCTCGGCCCAGGCTACAGTATGGGTACACAGGCAGTGTCCCAGGCTACAGTATGGGTACACAGGCAGTGTCCCAGGCTACAGTATGGGTACACAGGCAGTGTCCCAGGCTACAGTATGGGTACACAGGCAGTGTCCCAGGCTACAGTATGGGTACACAGGCAGTGTCCCAGGAAATAAAACTGGCCAATGTGATGTTAACAACATCACCCACCAAGTGCTGAGCATCATATGCCAGTTTTGCCGCTGGCATAAGAAGGGTCCTTTACTTGCTTTACTTGACCTGTTTATAACAAAATCTGGGGCAGATGGACATTTCCATGTGTGTGACCAGAGTCCACTCCCATGAGTTCCAGGGCTCCATTTTGGAGAATAATAGACCCACGGTCCAACCCACCCCACCCAACAAGTATGTTGAAGGAGGCAGCTAATTAGGGGTGTTTCCTTCAAAGTCCGAGTGCATCTGCCCATGAGGGAAGGAACCAACAGTCGGCATGCAAATAAGCCAGATCTGCAAAACGAATATGGATGCATACCTCAAGTTCTGGATCAAGACCTAAGTCCAGAAGTGGACAAACAACCAGAACTTTCCACCAGAGTTTACTATTGGTTAACGCTAAGAAGAAGAAGCAGAGCCCTGGTCTATAAGGGATGTGGACAAAAGTTTTCCTGTAACTTACTCTGCATTCTGTAAGAGATGCTGTACAAAGTGTTGACATTAGACTGCTAGTTTATGCGGTAAAAAAAAAGTAAAGGTACCTTTTCCACGCCTTTGGGCATATAGGGCTAGACCTATAATTTTCTAGTCCAATCGGCACAAGATGGGTGATATGGTCAGCATCACGTCGGCCGCCTTTACTTCCTGACAGTCAAGGTCATTTTTGAAAAAAAGTCCAGCTCTGCCAGGGAGCGAATCACAACTTTCCGATCCGCGCACGAGCGTCTAGCCGCTACGTTATGCCGTAACATGTAGCTGCAAAATTCAACCAATCACAATTCTACCTTGTTCAGGGTATAGCATTGTGTTAACCAAAACACCCACCGAATGCTGATTGGTCGCACAGATATGAGTCTAGCATCTTGTGATTTAGTCACACACAAAAGTTGGAAATAAAAATATCATGAATGAAGCCAGGGTACAGAAAACATTGAAGGATACTTACTTTAGTCTGTTCTGATTTCTATAAAGCTTCAACCATAATGACACAAATTTTTCCAGTTGTCAGTGATCAGTCTGCAGTAGTATAAATCTAACATCATATGCCCTAATGCATCAGTGGAGTAAAAATGTCCCTTGGGGCCGGGTATTATTGGTTGGGGGATTATATTCCTTTGGGAGAAAGAAGACAGGAGAAGAGGAGTTTAAAATAGTATAGATTTTTTTCTACACGTGCTATCAGGCCACCTCAGTAAAGATTTTAATGGCGTACACACAAACAATTTATAGTATATACTATGTACACACAAACAATTTATAGTATATACTATGTACACACAAACAATGTATAGTATATACTATGTACACACAAACAATGTATAGTATATACTATGTACACACAAACAATGTATAGTATATACTATGTACACACAAACAATTTATAGTATATACTATGTACACACAAACAATGTATAGTATATACTATGTACACACAAACAATGTATAGTATATACTATGTACACACAAACAATTTATAGTATATACTATGTACACACAAACAATTTATAGTATATACTATGTACACACACATATGTAAATAAGGTTTCGATTTTTCATATTATTGTTTCAAAGTTATATATATTTCAAATCACTGTATGGTAACTTTAGCTTTCTTATTCTTGTGATTGCATCTTTTTACCGACAGATGAGTTCTTATGATAAAATTGAGCATTTTTCAAGTTCCTCTTTAGTTCGTTACAGCTCTATCATAACATACAATTTGTACATTATCTAGTATTTCTTCTCCTTTTCATTTATCTCATTTAATTTAAAGTTTGGTTTTGTTTTAGACATGTATCATGGTCTAGAACAATAATTCCCAGTTGGTGGTCTGCTCAGAAAATGTAAGGGGTCGGTGTGATCATTTTATGGTCCGCTCAATAAACATAAAGGGTCCATGTTATCATTTTATGGCCTGCTCAATAAATGTAAGGGTTCCATGTTATCATTTTGTGCTTCGCTTAATAAACATATGGAGTCAGTGTAATCATTTTATGGCCTGCTCAATAAATGTAAGGAGGGGGGGGGGGGGGGCAATGTTATAATTTAAAAAAAAAAGGCTTTTGCAGGTCTAATATAGATTTACTTTTTTTATTTTTTTATATGGCTTAAGAGGAGCAGGGTCTGGGGCAGACCTTTGATAATAAGAGGGGTCCGCAGGCCTGGTCTACTTGAGAACCATAAGCCTAGAATATGTGAAGGCCTAACACTGCATGTCCCAGTGGCATTAATGCCTGTTGAGCTATCTTTTGTAGGTTTGGCTGTTTAAATCATCATCATTAAATGTCTTGCCTGCTGGTGTGGGCAGTTGTGTGTCTCCCCAGTGTGGCAAATGTGGCAGTCTCTAATAGCAAGTATTGCTTCATGCACTGACACCCTGTTCCGTGCTATGACCAGAAGCTGTCAACTGTCTTGCAGTGTCCTCCTCTATGTTACTTTCCACAAATATTTTCGTTTACCATATCCAGTTTCTTTGTTAATTTAGACACATTCTCTTCCCCCCCCCCCCACCCCCTCCCCCAATGATGACTTTGAATACTACATTGATTTTGATAACAAGTTACATATAACATTCTCGTGATAATTCTGATTACAGTCAGGTGTCGATCCACACTGGTACGAAGGAGAATGCCAGCAAGATTGCTACTTCTGGGGTGGATGGTAACCTCATCATTTGGGACCTCAAGGTGAGACTGTTGTATTGAGCTCTATCTCAGGGAAATGTTTGATGATAGAAACCATTTTCAACTTTCCAGGGAAATTATGGCAGTAGGATGGCAAATAAAAAAGTTGTAGAATTTATTTAAAGTATAAAAGGGCATTTTTCAGGCAACTAATTTCAAACATTAACTGCCGGATTCTTCTTCTCTCTATTCCTGGAATATTTCGTGGCGTCAGGACAAGAAGAGATCGCTGGAACGGGCCCTTCTGTTTATTTCTTATAAAGTACTTCTCGGTGTCTCATATTTCTGCGGCCATATTCTGTGTGGTCGACCTCTGGGTCTGCTACCACTTTATCTGTATAACATTGCTCTCTGTGGTGCCCTGTTGATGGCAGTCTTGTAACATGGCCAAATCATTTGATATCTTGTCTACTTTAAAGTTCAGTATTGGTTGTGTGCCGACTCTTCTCCAGATATCCGGTAGTCTTGTTCCAGAACCTGTGTGTTGCGTGCACATCCATTTCTTAGATTTGGCTAATTTGTATGCAGACTCTTGGTTGGTTCTTTGCCTTTCAGGCAGATGTGACCTCCAAGGATGCCCCCAATTAGTCAACTCCTACAGCATGCTTGTTGGGGAAGCCATGGGTCTCTTCTTGTTTTCACCCACAATGGGGCCCCCGAACCCACAGGGGGAACTAAATTTTTCATATTAGAAACCTGATTACGTTCTCTGCTCTTAAATTTATTTCACGACACCAGGAGTGTGCCAGCAGATTTAAGGGTTCTCTTATATTGTTGGCACAAAAAGACCCTCAACCTTAGAATGAAATCCATTTTGTGAATCGAATAATTTATAAGTTACAAGTTCTTCAGTATGACTGTTGAAAAATGTGGCGTCCTTGCCAGACTTTTGAAAAACAAGAGGTCTTCCTATGTGTGGGCTAATTGGGAAATGCTGCTACAGTGCTGCATTATTAAGAAATAGTGCCGATACATATGCTGAATGTTTTTTAAAATGTATCTTCAGTTTTGTCACCTAAACATGTACAATATTTTTGTTTTTATTTGTCTTGTAGCTTGAAGTTTTTATGATGTTGTTTGACATTTTGAAATTATTCATTTTTTTCAGTCTCTGGAGAAAAGTATCCAAGGTCTACGCATTTCCTAATGCATTCATCCTACCGGATTGTGGCATCTCTCTTGTAATCAGTTTTTTTTTAAAAATTCCCTAAAGCTAAATTAGAACTCAGGGAGAGCCACTGAACTTTAGTTGTTTGAGTTTGATTAGCATTGTATGCATGACATTTTAATTGTTCTATTTATCCTTTATTTTAATTACATTTTTATTAACAACACCAGATTAAATTTGTATGATAATGATTCCATATGTTGATTAAGCAGTAATATTTTCCTGCAAAGTTATCTCTCTGTTGCATATTTATTTTAAAACTTTATAAACTTATATATTATTGCTGTAGCTTTCTCACGTTTATAATGTAACATATTCTGTTTATGTTATGGTTTCTTATCTTACTTGTTGTTGAACTTCTTCAGTCCCGGGCAGGCATAACCTTGTTCTTTTCTTGGTTTAAAAAGTAAAATGGGATTAATTTAAGAAAGGAGAGACATGTTTGGACCATCAAATGGTATCAGTAGTTATGAGACAAGGAAGATAGTGATGTATTGGGCACATCCTGAAGAGAAGTGATCTGACAATCACAAAAACAAGCACTGAGATGGGAAACAAATGGATGGAAGAAACAAGGACATCTAAGAGAAACCCTGTGTCAGACATTGTTGAGTGAGGTCAAAGGTGCTGGACTAGGTTCCCTCCATAATTTTGAAAATATTGCACAGGATTGAACAGAATGGGTAAATTGACGGTGAGATCTCTATGACATGTGCAGAGTCACAGTAGCTTAGCAGCTATACACACGCCTGTCGACGCAGTCTTGGGTTCGAATCCACACTGAGTCCAATTTTTAAAAATGACTGTGGCTCCCAGGTCGATGCAGCCTGAAATGGGTACAAGTTAAAGATCTGGCCAGTAAAGATGCATGATGTTGGCCACATCCCGAGTATCGAGTGGTCTATATTAAAAAAAAAAACAGTCTAGTGTCATATGCCAAACCCTCATTTTGGGGAGACAATTACCACCAACACCGCAACAAGCACATTGACCACTAACACCGCAACAAGCACATTGTGTTTCTATCGGAGTGTATCTAATCTTTCTTAGAGGTCAGAAACCAACAGTCTGCATACAAATAAGCTAGGTCTGTAAAATGGATGTGCACTCAAAACTCAGGTTATGGAACAAGCCAATGCCCAGTAGTAGATGAACAACCATAACTTTGAACTTGAGTTTACACTAAGAAAAAGTACAAGATTTTCTTTACTTATTACAACTATGTGTTGTATAACAGAGTGAATTACTAATAGATGCATGGCAAGTTTCTTGGTACTGAATGTGTTAATTAAAACAAAACACCCCTCTATGTTTTTATTGTTACATGTTTTTGTATTACAGTCACTCAGAACCTGCCTGTTTTGATTAAACTGTTCACAATGCTAAACTGACATTTTTATTTCCTTGTTTAACGCTGCTTTTATTGCGTTGTTTATTTGCGGCATTATAATCTTCAAAATCATGTTCTGCCATTTATACATAATTATATGGTCGTAGGTTAAGTATCGGGGGTGGAATCTAGATCAGCATCTTTGTCTTTTCTCATCGTTCTTCGCAAGTTTTTACTTGGAATCTTAATTTCTTGACCCTTTTGCCCCAGTTATACTAAACAAAATGGGTAAATAACCCGTTGGCATTACATTTAAAAATCATAGAATAAAAATGTCATGCAGGTCACTTAATAAAAAATTCATTTTTTGGCTGTTGTGATTTTTCTAGGCAAATTTACATTCAGTTGTTTGTCATTGCTTACTGCGAGGTCGACTCTCTGTACCACTGTTGATACCAAAGCAAGACAGTCTGCTGCCAAATTGCTCATAGCTGGGATTGAACCCAGCACCCTGGAATTACGAAGTGCTTTCGCAATGCCTAAGCCACTGACGCCAGCCTGTGAATTATACTGTTTTGAGTTACGGCCATCCGCACGAAGACCACCCCAAAAAAAAAAAATAGTAAACAAAGATTTTTAGGATCAAAAAGTTCATAGAACTGATGCTTAGAGTGGAGCAGGGTCTAGACATCAGAGTCTGTCTGACCAGCATATGACAGACTGTCTGGAACCACAGGCCTTCCACTACCTGCCGCCAGTGTTGCTGAAAAGTAGGCCCGCCCACAGATAACTCTCTTTCACACGAGGAAAAAAAAAACTTTCTTTTTCTTCACGTTCACCAGCTGTAAACTCTGGTGGGAAGTTCTGGTTGTTCAACCACTTCTGGACTACAGTCCTGTTCAACCTGAGTGTTGCATGTGCATCCTTTTTACAGCTGATACATATACTCTCTCTCTCTCTCTCTCTCTCTCTCTCTCTCTCTCTCTATATATATATATATATATATATATATATATATATATATATATATATATATATATATATATATATATATATATATATATATATATATATACCGAACAGTGATTTTTACTATTCGGCCGATTACGAATAGCGGGACCAACTATTCAGCTTAATACGAATAGTGTATCATCATCATCAGGTGCCTTACCGACTGATGTGGGCGATTATGCCTCGCCACAATCTGCTATCTCCTGCAGCATGGCATGCAACGAGACTGTCAAGAATCTTATCTTGTTGTCTTTCTCTATCCCTCCTTCCACACATCTCTCAGTATGATACATTTTGATTGTGAAACAAGGGAAAAAACTCTTTTCGACAGTGACGAGTAAAGACAATTTAAATTTTAACTTTTAAGTATCTTCATGCCTTCTTGAATAATGTCACAACTTATAGTCGACTTTTCTTGATTTTCTCCTCGGCACCCCTGGCATACGCACCCAGTTTAAGAAACTCTGCTGTAATGCCTCAGTCGAGTCAGCAGGCAAAGACCTTGCCAGCTACTGTATCACGCAACCGGGTCGCAGTTTCCCCCGCTACGACAGACTTAGGCAACAGCAACTATTGTGTTATGAGAATTATTTCAGTCCATCGCAGTGTATGCAGAAACTGATTCAAGGTAACCATTATTCTTATTCGGCTGAATACTGAATAGTTATTAAGTCTACTATTCGGCCCCAAAGCGAATATTTGGTACAGCCCTAATATATAAATATATGTGTGTGCAGTCGACAAGAAAGTGAATAGGTCAGAGCGCTGCCCAGCAAAACAGCTCTGCATTGAAAGTTTCACCGAGGGTGCCAGGAATGGATGGCTGGTGAAACATGCCTCGATGCAAGAGCTGATCCAAGTTAATTCGCTTGCGCTCGAGTATTGTCACACAGATGAGTCTGTAGTGAGAGGTAGATAGAGTAGGTGAGGTGTCATTGCAAAGGTGCGAGACCTGTGCAGTGCTAATTCAATCTCAGGTGTTGTCATTATGTACACAGATGGATCAGAGGTAAAGAGGTCAGATGCAAAATGGGAAAATTCCATGAATGAGATTGGAGGTGATAAAACACTGAGAAAATTATGGATGCTGCAAAGACACATGGAAAGAAAAGATGACAGTAGGTTCACAGATCTTGATTAGGAGAGTATAGATGGATATCTTACTAGTCGATTTGTTTGCAGTGCTTGGTAAGTCTTAAGTCAGGAACAAAAAATGGATTTTTTGCCTAGGACATTATGGGGTAATGAGCAGGCTGCTACTGCTCCTCTGCCCAGTGAGCTATGATGATACAGCGGACATGAAAAAAAAAAGTGTCATTAAATAAGCTCATATATTTCTCTTGGTTTTAGAGAGGTGGTTTTACACAAGAAAGCGTTAAATGTATTGGACAGCCAAGAGTTATCCAGATGTTCTGAAAAAGGCAAAGGCCCGAAGACAACGTCCTACAAACCTTTAGAAGAAGACAGTCATAAATTTTTGGGGTCCACGTTAAGAGAAAGAAACCTAATCGCGACATGACCTCTGGTATGATTTCTGGAAAGAGAGATAAAGGAAGGTAAATCTTCTTTTACCTCTTGTTTCACAAATCCTTCCTGTAATGAGGCTATATATATGTATAACTTAAGGGTCGACTGACTGACATAATTGGGGAAGTCCCTGAAGTGAGAATAATGTGGAAATATTAAAAACACTGGATGGTTGAAGTCACTTATGAACACGAGGTCCGAAAAGGGGGGGGGGGGAAGAGTTGCTGACTGTGAGGGATTCTGTGACAGGACCCCGTAGAGCTCGTTGTGAAAGTTGATCCTAAGTGAAACGAAGTGGTTGTAGTAAAGCCACGTTGAAATGTATCTGAGGACAATGGAAGTGTCCTACTGAGGGTTGATTGTGCAGGTTCATGTCGTGGCTGTATACCCAAAGGTGTGAGCAAGTGAACTTGGCCTGGATGGTGTAAGTGAGGTTGTTATGTTGATGTTTGTCGCTGATATGACATTGAATAAACCTGGAACTGGCGATAACTACCGTCGACTATCATTTGGAGAAGTGTGTCAGTTTTGTGGAAGATAAGTCTGCCTCGTCTACTCTGTGGATCTAAACCCCAAGATCGATTGTGTGCGAGCAAAAATAAGTACGAGAGAGACCCAGTACTAAATGAGTAAAGACTTCCAGTACAACATCTTTACAAAAGGAATACAGATACTCCTTAACACTTCCAGAGGTCATGTCACGGTTTGAAGTTTGAACAACGGATCAACTTCATGGCACACGGGTAGTAACCCATAAGTGTTCCGTTCTTCTTATAACTTAGGTCTGAGTCCGAAGAAGCTCAGCACAGTGCACAGGCTCTATAGCACCGACGAGGATCCTGGAATACTTTGGGTAGATTTATAACTCCAAATTTTGCCAACAGCGCCGTTAGGTTACTCTTTTCGATTTCCAACTGCCAAGGGATGTTTTTTTTACGTGCGCAACAATGCGCCCGATCTTATACCCAGAAACCAGGGGGAATTACTAGAAGTCCAAGTCCACATGAAAAAATCCCAGCCCTTACCGGGGATTGAACCCGGAACCTCTAGCATTTAAGGCGGACACTATGCCTCACCACGCAGCCATGGTTGTTTCCCTGCTTCATGTGGCTGCACTAAGGGGACAATTGCCGCCTAGTTGCTTATTAGCCTGAAGCTGTCTTCGTAGAGCTGTCTGCATGCAGCGACATACGACGTTTCTCCTTGAGTTCACTAATGATTTGTATGATTTCCTCATTGTCAGATTCGATACTCGCAGTACATGGATCATCTCATTCAAAGCAATATTTCCCAGTGGTGAATTTCAACAAAGTAATAATTCCGTTAGCCACGAAAATTAGAGAGGTGGTTTTACACAAGAAAGCTAAAAATGTATTGGACAGCCAAAACCTCGCAATGAAACCTCACCCACTCTTTCTACCTCTCACTACAGATCCATCTGTGTGATTAGTGATTAGAAAGGATTATCATCACAACACTCCGGACAGATCCATAGGTGCTCCGATCTCCTCCTCAAAAGCCCCACAAGTGTAAAACGACTGATGACGCCTGTTCTGTGTTGGTTAACGAAACGTCTTTTTCTCTTAGTGAAATGTTTATTTCTTGCAGCTCCAGGCTGCACCCCTTATGTCTATCATTCTAGACAGGGATATGAAGTCATGTTCTTTGACGTGCTCCTCGGTACAGTAAGTGCAGCGCATGGCATTGATAACATCACTTCTGCCCAGTACTGGGCCAGCCATAGCAACTGCAGTGTCAACAAGTGAGTCTGCACGCTCGTTCCCTTGAACACCCGCATAACCTGGTACAAAGATGAAGGTTAGGGAAGACATTTTTGAAGTGCTTAGTGTTTCAATCCATTCTTGCCTGATAAATCCAGCTTGCAATTTTTAAAGCATATCTATCATCCATCTGTGTACATAATGACAACACCTGAGCATGAATTCGCACTGCATACAGTAGTTACTTTTGAATGTCAGTTAGAAGAATTGATTTATCTGCTTCATTTTCCCTATTTGGGTTCCGGGTCTTCATTGTGGTGAAAACAGAAATAGAGCCACTGCCTCTCCAACAAGCATGTTGTACTCTCCTGTCCCAATCTTTGAGGCAGTTATTCGTTATTTTGAAGCCCCCACCCTGACTGTAGTCATCATCATCATCATCAGTTCTCGTTATACCTAGTGGCACATGAGGCTTCAGCGAGGACTTTCCATGCTTTCCTGTCCTGTGCAATCTTCAGTGCAGTTTTCCATGTCAAAGATGCCGCACTCAGGTCACTTTCCATCGTTCGTCTCCATGTTGTTTTTGGGCGCCCCTGTTTCCTCTTTCCCTCTGGTAGTTGAACAACCGGGACTTTGCACTGGAGGTTACAGCAGGTGATCAAAGTAAATTTGTTTTAATTTGTTTATTTGTAGTCGTGGGTCCTAAATAAGCTAATGGTTTAACAGGGTTTATGGGACTTGTGCCCTGGTGATCCTCATCCGAATGATGGCGCTTTGTGTCACGGGATGTTGGTCGCTGGTTGTACCGTCGTGATGGGGTTGAACGACACAACAAGAATGTTGTGGAGCTTCCTTCGAAGTCGGACTGCATCTGGTCGAGCGGCAAGAAACAACCAACTGCACACAAATAAACCAAAAGCCAATGTACATGCAAAGCTCAAGTCATGGCACACAGCAAAAGTCGAAATAGTTGAACAACTGGGACTTTGCACTGGAGCTTATAGCAAGTTAAAAAAAAATTATTTACATTTTATACAAAACTTATAAAAGTATTATAAGCAAAAACAGCAAAAATTTGTTAGCTCTTTCACAAATACACTATGACCAGTAGTAGTATGCAACTGTTCGCTATACCAATCATATATTATTTAAAATCAGCACAAGTGCTGTTCAAAGAAATTATTTTTTTTTTTTAGGGCAAATCCACCCCGTTCAACCAAAGATTTCATTGACATCAAAGCTCTTGAAATTTATAAGTTTACACGTAAATGAGTTTCACAAAGATAATGTTGTTGTATATTTAACGTTTTGATTAAAGCAAAACACAAGCAATTAGAACAGTTTTGCAACCATATAAAAGAAATTAGTTTTTATACACTATTTTAAACAACGGTTGAATATTTGTGCAAGTTCTTTGTAAAACTGCTGAATTAATTTAATGTGTTACAAATGCTAGATTATTTCCCTTAGAATATTTTAGGAAAAAAAATCCGTCTTTTTTTGCGTGCATGTTTATGTGGTTCCTCCTCACCCTTTCGCAGATTTGCATTGTATAGGAATAACATCTCAAGGATGTGAAACAAGCAGCTACAGTCCCGGAAACAAAGTTCAACCGTGAAGTCCAATAGCACAGTTACCATGGAACACCACAACAAGATTACTAAGTAACTCGTAGTCCAGCCTGAATGGGTTTCTTTGTAAATGTGTGTGGTTGAGGTAGAGGGCAAGAATAAGAAGGATCCGTAGGACAGGACACAATTTGTTTTTTAAAATTAATTATTCATTTCGCATCGTGCTCATGTTTGTGTTTACAATAAAATTACCAATGTTCAATGACGTATTGTCAACAATTTAAAACAAATTAACAATTAAATAACATCGAGAAAAATATAATTTGCATTAATTTGTATGGAGGAACCGGCTCCGTCGGTTTTTTTTTTTTTTTGAACGACTCGGTTTAAATACAATTCTTGAGAATGAATACACTGAGTTAAAGTCAAGAACAAAGGTTCTAATGTATTATTAATTAGGTCTAAGAACCATAAATTAAAGAGACATAATTATCAGGAACCGTAATTTCTTGTACGAGAGGATTGTAAGCAGCATAATAAAATACAAACATGACTAGCTAACTTTATATTTGATCAAAATAAAAAAATTTTTTTTAGTACATCCTAACTGTACCATTTCCCACCGTTAAGTTTGTTTCAAAGCTATTGCAGCGGCTTTCTTTTGGTGTCCCCCCCCCCCCCCCCACAAAAAATGACCTTAATTAGCAGCTAATCGACTGACTGACTTTCTACCCCACCAGGACAGCACACAAGCGATAAATACTCGATAACAAAGTGCCACAATGCGGAGGAGGATAACCAGTGGAGAAGTTCCAGAAACTTCTTTCAGCCGTGAGGCCATATATTTATATGACCCGGCTATATTGAGGGATCCCGGCAAAAGCTAATGTGCGGCTTCAATTATTTTTTAAATGTCTTGAATTATTTATGAAATACAATTATCAAATTATGTCCCTTACTTTTGGAAATCAATTCTCAATGTTTATGCTGTACTTATGATTTCACAGATATTTGACCTTTTCTTCTTTAGATTTGAACATATAATACTGATGAATATGTTCTTGTCAAGTACAACAAAGTCTTCACATCTGCAGACGTAAAACAGGTTACACTGATTAATATCTTTTGTCCCCTTACAATAGCAATTGTTTCCATTAAGAAAAATATAAAAATGTCTTCTAAACAAGTTATTAACCATCAATTTTTACCAAAACAGAGTCATTTTAAATGCAAAGCTAAAAAAAAAAAAAATTTGCAGGAAAAGTGAGGTTGATCACAATAAAGTTGTGGAAATGCAGTAAGGACAGAAGAAAACAAGAAGTATAGAGCTTCTGTCTGAACGAGCCAAATGTTTAGATAAGTATACATTTTCTGTTGACACTCACTGCACCTGCGCGATTTCCCAATCGCCAGCACCAAGCAAAGATAACTAACTACACATCATTTTAACAAAAACTTCTATACCCCAGCAATATCTGACAGTGGGTGGAGCTTGACACTGTTGTTCACAAGCTTGAGTAACAACTGACATCACTTCCTATCTTGTATATAGAGGAAGAAAATGAAGAATGACAACTAGACTGAACGAGGAAGGTGAAGAAATACTGGCCCCTTCGTGACAAAAGAACAAACGTTTCTGGAAAAATACGGCTCAAGATTTCCATTAGAATGTGGGTACAGCGTACCTTTCAAAAAAACAATTTTTTTTTTTTTTTTTTTTTTTTTTTTTTTTTTTTTTAAGTTCAATAAGTTTATTTGTCTGTAAAACGTCTGTATACAATAAATGCGTGTCAACTGTATTGTACGTTTTATATTTACAAGCGTCTGCGGTGTGCGTATCTTTGTGCAGTAATATTTACAGAGCGTTGCTTCGTGTTTGTATTTATGTTGCATGTGTATGCGTGACTGCGAACATATAAACAAAGAGGCAAGAGGGGGCACGAAAACATAGCAGGCGGACAGGGCGGGGAACGGGCGAGAGGGAGGAGACGGACAAGATAGACAGGGCCACTCATTTTATTTATATTGCCTTTCGGTCAGCATCAAATGTTGTGAAAGGGTGAAACATTGGATATTTTACATTTCAAGCAGTTTATGTAGGAGGAGGGGACACAAAGGGACTTAACGAACCTGTATACTAACACCAGAGAATAGGAAAGGACACAACCACACAGCAGGCGGACAGGGGCGGGAAAGGGATGAGGTGCCGGAAAGGAAGATAGACAGGCCACTCATTTTATTAACATTTTAGCTTCAATTTTTCCAACATTTGTAACAGTGATATTTGGATAATTGCTTCAAAAATTTACATTTTTTGCCGAATGGGGACTTTACGAACATCGCATCCAAAATTAAACAAACTTTCGAACATATCAATTTTCCCATTGGAGAGCAAAGTGGGTGAGAAAAAGGGGGAGGGCGCACACAAAAAAAAGACTCTCAAAAAAAAAAAAAGAAGAGAGAAGAGAGGGAAGAGAAAACACAGTTTAGCAGCAAGGGGGCAAAAAGCGTGAGGAAGACGGACACAAATGGGGCCACTCGTTTTACCTTTCTTGGTGGATGACATAATGATGCTAGTCAAATAGATATACATACAAGATTTCGTGTACCTTCGTAGTATTTGGAACTTTAACAATGTTTACATCTGAGAGCGAACAGGGTGAGGGGGTGGGGGCGACACATACACACACACGAATAAGAAAACAAACAAGGGTTTAAAAGAGGGAAAGGGGGGGGGATGGGGAAACAAAAACCGAGTGAAAACAGGGTCAGGCAGCGCAAGGAAGGAAAGGGGACAGAAGGGTGAAACCCTAGTTTGCCTTTTACACCAGTGTCACAAGTTGCTGCCAGCAAAGGGGAGTTAAAGTGGAGCTGTACATTATTGGGATTTAAATTTCCAGTTACATATTTTAAATTGCATGATATGGTGAATAAAACGTCAGTAGCATTTTATGTACAGGACATCCATGAAAAAAAAAAAAAAAAAAAAAAAAAAAAAAAAAAAAGCAAGTAAATTTCCCAAAATGTTTCGCTTAGGAGTTTCCTGACACAGTGAGGATTCCTGTCCCATGGCTATCAAATTGCAGGATCGCTGGACAGCCTGTGTCAAACCCAGGTCATTCTCTGTTTTGCAGTGTTCAAGTGACAAATTTATTGCCTTTGGTGACATCCATAGGGCCAAATGGCGTCGTGGGAGAAATGTCCCTGAAACTATCCTGAAAGGCAGAAACTTCCCGCCAGATAGAATGACTTAGACTTCCACATTCCACTGACTTTAACAAAATGTACTGTTAGTCTGCAGTGTAACATGTGTTCTGTTTTGTCTCACTGGGACAAAACAGTGCATAAAGACAAGCACGTTGATCAGTTTTTTTTTTCCTCTAAACCCCCCCCCCCCCCCCCCCCCCCTCCACGCCCAAAAAAAAGAAAATCCCCCTTTTATACCTTTGCTATACCTTTGCACAAGATGTTATTCAAAAATCCCCATCAATATATAGTGAAAATGGTCAGCCATATGTTTTGGAGTGTACATTTGTTTTTCAAACACAGCATTGCATCTATACTGCCATATCAAAGCACGATATTCTGCCAGTGCCGATAGAATCTTTTCTTGATTTTCTTTATTAGTTTTTGGGATTGTATTTAAAAATATGGCTCTGTAGATGTCCGCTTGCGTTGTTGTGTATAAGAAAATGATGTTTTTTAAGATTTGAAGTGTTGTCTGTACTGTTGAGCATTTGTAATAAATGTGTTCTTCCGTTTCTTGTATTTTTTGTGCGCATAGTTTGCAAGGTATTTTGCATCCAAGTTTTTTGGCTATTCCTTCTCGGGTCGGTGTAAGGTTAAAAATTAATCTATATATTATTTCTTTTGCCACTGGTCTTATAAATGGTTTGTGTATGTTCACAAAGGACTTGTAGTGACTGGTCCTAGGGTATGCTGTGCCTCTTTTGATTCTAGTGTGTAGAGGAGGTGCTTGTTGTGTTATTAAGTGTGTATAAATTTGTTTTGTTGTCTGTTGTAGTAGTTGTTCATTTCCTTTTAGATGTTTAAGACATTTCCTATAAAAGGAGGGGAGAGGCCCTGCAAAATGTGGTGATCTGTTATCTAATTTCCTGAGGTGATTTAATTTTAAATCTATGTAGTAAAGCGCTAGTGGGTATTTTTCTGGGTGGTTTATAATTTGTCCTATATATTTAAGTCTGAGGGATTTAATTTTAGTGATAATATCGTGTACAGCTACTCCTCCTTGTAGTTTACTCTGACACAATGTTTTTTGTTGGATAGCATATATTGTACTGCCAAATAAGAAGGGCCTTATTATTTTATTTATTTCTTTTAATATTTTTGTTGGGGGTTCTATTACGGTAGCTATATATATTATTTTTGGTATTACATACGTATTAATTATTCTACTTCTATCAAATATTGTATTTGTTCTGTATTTATGCATCTCAATTATTTTATTTATTTTCGCCACTAGCATTTTCCAAGTATGATTGTGTATTTTATCTGGACTATTTTGGAAATTTATGCCATATATTTTAAGTGTTTTAGTAGTTAAGAGTTCTGGGGGAAAATCTGCTTTATTTATCCAAGAGCCCAAGCCCATTATATATGATTTATTTATATTTATTTTAGCACCACTTGCCTTCCCGAATTCTTTAAATGTATCTAATATCTTTGTGATTGAAGTTATTCTGGAGGGGAAAAAAAACAGTGTCATCTGCATAAGCGATTAACTTTCTTTCTCCCGCCCTAGGTACTTTGGTGCCTTTGATATCGGTGTCCTGTCTAATTTTTTCTAACAGAGGTTCAAGAGCCAGCACATATAAGAGCGGAGAAAGTGGGCAACCTTGTCTCACAGATCTTTTTAGCCGGAATCCCGTAGTGAGTGTGTGGTTTACCAATACCTTGCTCTCTGGGTCCCGGTACAGTATTGTTATCCACTTTATAAATTTCGGACCCACTTTACATTTTCCTAACATTTTAAAAAGATATGTGTGTGATATTCTGTCAAAGGCCTTTTCCTGATCTAAGGATAACATTGATGTTTCACTGTTTGTGTACTTAGCATATTGTATGAAGTCTCTCACAAAGTGTGTGTGATTGTGTATGTTTCTATCTTTGACGCTACATTGTTGGTCTGGGTGTATGAGGTTTATCATTACCTGCTTTAATTTACTGGTTAAAATTTTTGCTAAAATTTTGTAGTCTGTGTTTAACAAGGATATTGGCCTGTAGTTTTTTAAGAGGGTTTTGTCTGTGCTGTCTTTTGGTATTAATGTTATGTATGATGTGTTGAAGCTTTCTGGTAATTGTTGTCTGTTGAAGGCGCTGTGATAGACTTTGAGAAGGAGAGGTCCTATGATAGGAGAGAAGTGCTGGTAGAATTCTGTTGTTAGACCATCAGGTCCGGGTGTTTTATTTTTGTTCATTGTGTTGATTGCTTGTGTTATTTCTGCTAATGTTATTTCTGTGTCTAATATTTCTGTCTCTGCTTCCGATAGTTTTTTGGTGTACTGGAGAAAAATTTCTTGTGTTTTGGTGTCCGTTGGTTCCTCTTTAAAAAGGTTTTCGTAATAATCGTTAAAGGCTTCTGTTATTTTTACTGGGTCTGTTTGTGCTTGACCTTTCATGTCTACTATTTTATTTATTTGTTTGCTTCTTTGAATATTGTTTTCTATTTTTAAATCTTGTATATTTGGTGTATTTTTTAATGGTAATTTAGTCCTTATTTGTGCCCCTGAGTATTTGTATTGTTGGTGTGTTTCTAACTGGGCTTCTAGGATTTTTATATGTGGTGAGTCTTTATTATATTCCTTGGTTAAAATTATTGCCTTTTTTAGTTCTTTTTCTTTTTCCAGTCTTCTTCTGTGTGTTATGTATGCGAGTCTTTGTGTCCTTTCACTTACTGAATTTTTAAAATAGTCCCAAAAAGTTTCTATGTTGGTTGTAGGTATGTTATTGACATAATCAAGAATGTGTTCTGTCATATACTCTACATAGTTTGAATCACTGAGGAGTGTGTTATTAAAAATCCAGTGTGCTGATTTCTTTTGTGCTGTTGGTGTCGTGGTCTCCGTATTTATGTGTGTTAGAATACCTTTGTGGTCAGTGTATTCTAGTGTTTCTTCTAGGTGGGTGGCTTCTATAATATGGTGTGTGTTTGGTACATATATTCTATCTAACCTAGCCTGACTTTTCCATATTGAGTTTTTGTGTGTTGTGTCCGTATTTGTCGGATGTTTGCTTCTGAAAGAGTCTTTTAGTTTGTTCGCTGATATTATGTTGTGTATAGTGTCAAGTTGGTATGGTGTGTCTTTTGCAGTTCGTCTTTGCTGTGTCCGGACTTCTCTCCCCTTGACATCTTCATTAGTTAGGACACAGTTAAAATCCCCTGCAAGTATTACGTTTTGATCTTGTAATGTTGTGATAATGTTCCTTCTAGATTTTCGTAAAATTTTGGTTGGTAATCGTACTGTGGGGGTGCGTGTATATTTACTATCGTGAACGAATAGCTATTGTTTTTTACTTCTATGATGCACAGATTTCCGTTGCCGTCTCTGTATGTATCTGTGATGTCCCACCTGTCTGATGTTTGAAGTATTGCTGTTCCTGACCCAACTTTGTGTTGTGCAAGATTAAAGACAGAGTTTGACAGACCTAACTGCTGTGTAACTTTTTTTGCTAAACAATCTGTGGGAATGTTTGTTTCTTGTATTAGTATAAAATCGGGTTTATGTTTGTGTATGATGTTTTTTATGTGTGTTTGTTTTGTTCTCAGACCCCGTATATTTACACTGATAATTCTTAAATCCCCCTCCATTGAAAAAAAAAGTAAGAGAACAAACATTTTAAAAATTAAATGAAAAAATAAAAATGAAAATGAGGAAACAACAACCAAAAAAAAATTGCGTTGTTTGAAAGGTTCGATGAAAGGATTTCCCACACACACAGGTGTTTGAACAGTTCAAAAATCTTTGGGATTTTACGAAGGTTCACGTTTTAGTTAATTTTTCCCTGTTTTCCTGGAGAAAACTGGTTTCTCCAGGGATGAATAGGTTGTCACAGATAAAGTCTCTGACAGACTTTCGTCTGAAGTCGACTCTTCATCATCTTCTTTTGCCGTGTTCGAATCTTCATCACTTTCATTGTCGGTTAGAAATTGTTCTTTGTTTTTCGAATCTTTAACCAGGGAAGGTGGTTCCGCCTGGCACTGGGTAAGCAAGGAATGGCTGTTTTCTATGTCAGTGGCCTCGTCCACATCGTTGTTGGATGTTTTTGTTGCAGTTGCTGCACTGTCGACTTCTTGTAGTGCTTTCGCTATGCTCACTGGAGACTGTTTTTTGTTGTTCGAGTCTCCCACCAAGAATGGTGGTTCAAGTTCGCACTGGGTAAACAACAGGTGGCTGTTGTCAGTGTCAGTGACCTCGTCCACTTCGTTGTTGGATGTTGCTGTTGCTGCACTGTCGACTTCTTGTGTTGCTTCCATTATGACTATGCTCTTTTCTTCATTGTCGTTTACGTCGGTTTTCCCTTTTTTGGCTGCCATCTCTCTTTCTGGAGATGTTTTGCCGGGGGTTTGTTCTCCTTTTCTCTCGAGGATGTTGCGGCCTCTTTTAATGGGGACCACTTTAGGCCTTTCGTCTTGACTTTTCTTGGGAGCAGTTGTTTTTGCGAGGTTTTGTTGTTTCTGCTCGTCCACTGATTTCGGGCTGCCGGTTAGTGCGGGAAAATCGTTTCCCTGGTATTTGAAAAATACCTCGTTTATAGCTCTGGATGTTGGTGATGGTGTTGGAGGGGTTGTCACGTTGAAACCGAAGTTTCCTTGCCTTTCTTTGGTGACATTCCCTCTGATGGGGACCATCTCAAAACCTTCTGCGTCAAACTGTTTTGCTGCTTTTTTGGATTTGTGCAGCTGCCCGATCGGGCCATTGAAATTTTCTGAGTCCCTTGTTTGGGGCCAGCTTCCCCATGCAGGTGCTGCCTGGTGTGCTTGTTTGAAGGCTGGCCTTCTTTGGCGCTTTTCTGGACACTGGTTACTCCAGTGATCATCTTTTCCGCACGTTTGGCAGGCAGGGCGTCTGCCTGGGATGCTAATGTGGACAATACTGTGTTTGCCTGCTATCAAAAAAACAATATTTTATAGACCAACACGACGATTAACGTCGTGCTTTAATAAAGAAACAAGCTTACAGAGTCCAACCAATTTTTACTTTAACTAGAAAAGAGTTTATCTGACGATATTATTGATGAAAGTTATTATCCTTTACGAAACAAATTAAATGTCAATTATAAAAGCTTTTACAAAATTGTATACAATCTAAATTTCTGTATGTAAATATTAAAACCAGTTTATGAAATAATGAAGAATTTAGTAATAATTTCTTGATTTATTTTATGCAATAAAATTATCTAATTATCTCCCTTACTTTTAAAATTCTATTCTGAAAGTCGTTGTTGACCTCGTGATTTCACAGATTGCCTTAAAAAAAAAACTGAATTCTGCGTAGGTATAATGAAGCACCTTATTTATAAGGTAGGTAGGTAGCCCCTTTTAGCCGTTAGGCCATACCTATGGTTAGGCCATATTTATGGTGCGGCTTTATTCAGGGCCAAACTACTGGATGTAAATTGCCTAGAAAAACCACACAACAGCCAGGGACTGTTAGGGTTGGTTCTGCAACTTATTCAGGGCTGCCGGCAAAAACAAAAATTGCTGTCCACGACGGGACAACTAGTAAATTTGTGTCGAAAACTAGCTTACAATTAGTAGTGGTATAATTTTACCCCATTAGGACATCACATAAGCGATTAACACCCGATGACACAAAATGCCACCATGTGGATGAGGTCCCGGGAACAGCGTTCAGCCATTAGACCATATTTATGGCCAGGATATATTGCGGCCCCTGGAAAGAGCCAGGGTGGGGCTTCAAAATAACGAAAAATTGCATACCACAAAATGATGATTAGTAATGCTGTGTAAATATCTTATAGTAATAGAAGTACATTTATCCCACCAGGACATCACACAAGCGTGCGTGCGTATGTGTGTGTGCTCACGTGCGTGTGAGTGCGCTCGCGCGCGTGAGCAGGCGCGTAGGGTTGTTTGTGCGTATGCGTTTGTGATGTTTACAGTTTTCCCCCTCGCTTTTTGCATTTTGAATGTTTAACATATCAAGGTTGATAATCAAACAGTCACAAATTCCGGAAACCCTCTTCAACTGTAAAGCCATATAGAACAGTCATATTGGGACAAAATAACCAGTCATCCCCTTGTGGGCTGCAATTTTTCATTATTTTGAAGCCCCACGCTGGCTCTTGCCAGGGGCCTCAATATAGCCCGGCTATAAATATGGTCTAATGGCTGAACGCGGTTTCCAGGCCTCTCCACGGGTGATTCTCTTCCGCAGGGTGGCACTTTGTGTCACCAGGTGTTTATCGCTCGTGTGATGTCCTGGTGGGGTAAAATGTACTACTACTATTAATATTGGGGCTCCACAAACTGTTAGGAAGTAACCTGTAGTCCAGTGTGGGTATTGCAGCAGAAGTTGGTGAAATATTTAAGTGTTGTCAGTTGGTGTTTTTGGATATGTGTGTGTGTGTGTGTGTGTGTGTGTGTGTGTGTGTGTGTGTGTGTGTGTGTGTGTGGAGCTGCGTGCGCGCGTGTGTGGTGGCGGAAACGGGAGTAAGGAGCAATTAAATGTCCCAGGTTTAATTTTTTTCTAAACAACCGTAAATAAAATATAGAACAATACAAAATAGTTTTAAAAGAAAATAAATCGGTCCCCACCCTGGCTTTTGCAGGGGGCCCTGAATATAACCAAGCCACGAATATGGCCTAACGGCTGAAAGGGGTTTCTGGGACCTCTCCACGGGTGATCCTCATCCGCATTGTGGCACTTTGTGTCACCGGCTGTTTATCGCTCGTGTGATGTCCTGGTGGGGGACAACGAGAGAGAGAGAGAGAGAGAGAGAGAGAGAGAGAGAGAGAGAGAGAGAGAGAGAGAGAGAGAGAGAGAGAGAGAGAGAGAGAGAGAGAGAGGGAGAGAGAGAGAGAATCAATTAAAGGGTGTTAAGAAAAATCCCTTTACATAATTTTTTTTTTTAATGGGTAAAACAGGTTCATTTTCATTTTGTTATTTTTTGTTTTCTGTTTTAAATACAATTTTGAAGAAGGAATTAATGTCGAGAACCGATATTCCAATGCATTAGCCCAAAACATTCAAGGGACATTAATCTCAGGAACCGACAGTCACTGTTCTGTACTATTACATCGTAGTTTCGGCAAATCGTCTTTTAGAAATGATCCCTAAAAGTATGATTTTGCACAATGTTATGTTATCACATTCGACGTCTTTGCCTATTGTGCTCAGTCCTCCGATGCAGTAGCCACTCCAAGGTACATCTACTGATTCTTCCAATGAAAAAGCTGGTTTGCATTATCTCCGTCTTGATTTCAAATACGGAGAAGACGTATTTCGCCAAGCATATCTTTTAGGGCCCCATCATGGCTTTTATATAACCGGGCCACAAATATGTCCTAAGGGTTGAACGTTGTTTCCGGGACATCTACATGGGTGATCCGCATCCGCATGGTGGCACCTTGTGTCATCGGGTGTTTATCGCTTGTGTGATGTCCTGGTTGGGTACAACCTACATACCTACCTATCTACACGCGATAGTGTTCGAGTTAATGTCAGAGATGTTAAAGGATATCCTGGAGAACAAATGGCTTTAAAAATATAAATTTACATGTGTGGGTTTCGGGGCCTTATTATAGGGAAAACAAAAATAGACCCACTGCCTACCCAAAAGCATGTCGTAAGAGTCAAATAATTGGGAGCTTCCTTCGAAGTCAGAGTGCATCTGCCTGAGAGGCAAGGAACCAGCAGTCTGCATACAAATGAGTTAGATCTGTCAAACGGATGCACTCCCAACACTCAGGTTCTGGAACATGACTGCAGTCCAGAAGTGGACGAACAACCAGAACTTTTCGCCAGAGTTTACAGCCGGTGAACGCGAAGGAGAAGAAGATAATACAAATTATGACGTCACATTTTCCAAACTATTCCTTCCTCTGAGAATATAAGATGGGTAATTTCACGTCCATCTTTAGAATATAAATTTATAGCTCCAGAAGGGCGTGATCATTCACACTGGGATATTTATGATACAGAGAAACGAAAAAAAAAAAAAAAAAAAACAACAACAACTGGGGCTTAGTCTGGATAGAGCATCATTTATTATGTAAATAATGAATCTGAAATAAATGGTAGTAATAGTAGTACATTTTACCCTACCAGGACATCACACAAGCGATCACCCGATGACACGAAGTGCCACCATGGGGAAGAGGATCGCCCGTGGAGAGGTCCCGGAAACTGCGTTCAGCTATTGGACCATATTTATGGCCTGGCTATATTGTGGCCACTGGCAAAAGTCAGTTTTAAAGGGGTAGAAAATTATAGGGAAGAGAAAAAGTTGGTAAGAAAGAACAAACAGTTTATGTTAGCTTTACAAAATCGATCACAATAAACAAACAAAGGACGTTGCGGATTAGCCCTCATCAGCACATAAAGAACAACACAGTACACACATACACAAATATGCTCTAACAATAAAGTGACTACATAGGACTCTAATGTATAAAATAAATTATACTTATCTGTGTCCCTGGCGAAAAACGTTCGTGAGGAGGACTAGGACAGGTACTAGCCTCTATATCACCAAGGCGCGGACGGGGAGCGAAAAACGGGTCAGTATACCAAGGAAATGGGCGGAGAAGACGCTCACAGACACAACAGCGTACACTGAGTGTATAAAGAGGGAGGGAGGGGTTGGCTAAGTGGGGCTTCAAAATAACTAAAAATGGCATCCCACAAGGGGATACGTTATGGAAATAAATTGTACTAGAACTTGAAATTAACATTTTACAGTCTTATCTTAAATTTTATTTTACTTATTTGCAATGTTCCGTAAAGATTAAATGAATAAGCTGATTAGCAACATCCTGAGCATCTATAGACTATAGTTAGCACCATTTTTACGTCATGAATATTGAAAGGCACCATAGGTATCATGTCAACAGTTCAGTTAAACACGGAATTCCCTGCTTGGATTTTATTCACTTGACGTCCCCTTGACCCTTGACCCTTGACGTCATAATGGGACCCTTTGGGAAATCCCATCGTTACACATACAGTGTTGTATACAGACACAGTTTACACTTAATACAATTATTTAAAAATAACAGATTGTAAAATAATGAACAGCAGTTATGAAACAATGACACATTTGATAATTTGAATATACATTTAATAAAAATGTACACATACCCTGATCAGATATCAGATCTACTAAATGCATATACAGACATAATTTTGTATTAAAGAGTCTTGCATAATTGTAAAATATATTAAAACACACAACACATCTAATGTCATAAGGCACTGTTATTCAGGGACGCTGAAGCACGGGAGTTTAGCCATGCTGAGCTCCCAATATGTGTGAGGTGGCTAAGGCCCCGCCCCTGCCCCCACCCCCAATAAAAAAACAACAACACATTAATGTACAGAATTTCTCCAATAATAATTTGTCGATGTGTGTGTGTGTGTGTGTGTGTGTGTGTGTGTGTGTGTGTGTGAAATTTCCAGTACATTTTTTTTTAAATTTTTAAATTATTATTATTAGGCACTTAAACAAGGCTCCCTCCTAAATTTGTATCGAACCTGTTCCATTGCATTGATAAAGTGAACGTTCTGAAGACTGAGATCAAGTGAACATTGCAACAGAACAGACTGAATACCCCCATCTGGAGAGACTGACGGCGCTGGAAGTAAGCAGAGGTTCTCAACGATTTTCTACCCACAGAGAAAGAGGGGGCAGACTTTTTTAATCAGGCTGGCACCAGCTCCATGGGAACTCTTTGTTGTCTGTTGATTGATTGATTGACTGATTGATTGATTCATTGATTCATTCATTTATTCATTCATTCATTCATTCATTTATTCACTTTTTCATTCATTCTTTCATTCAGGTACGTTACAGTGAAGCTTGAAAATCAATGAACTAGCTAAAATAAGCCTGAAGGCAGTGGTGATGTGGTTGTTCAGATGAATAAGGCAGTTGTATTGTACAGCCAAAATAGCCAACAACGAGCAGTTATATTTGACAGCCAAAATAGCCAACAACGAGCAGTTATATTTGACAGCCAAAATAGCTAACAACGAGCAGTTATATTTGACAGCCAAAATAGCTAACAACGAGCAGTTATATTTGACAGCCAAAATAGCTAACAACGAGCAGTTGTATTTGACGGCCAAAATAGCTAACAACGAGCAGTTATATTTGACGGCCAAAATAGCTAACAACGAGCAGTTATATTTGACAGCCAAAATAGCTAACAACGAGCAGTTGTATTTGACAGCCAAAATAGCTAACAACGAGCAGTTATATTTGACAGCCAAAATAGCTAACAACGAGCAGTTATATTTGACGGCCAAAATAGCTAACAACGAGCAGTTATATGTGACGGCCAAAATAGCTAACAACGAGCAGTTATATTTGACAGCCAAAATAGCTAACAACGAGCAGTTATATTTGACGGCCAAAATAGCTAACAACGACTACTTCAAGGTCAATGAAAGTATACCAGTATACACAACTGTAGGAAAGAAGCAGTGTTCTTTCATCCTGTGATATTTCGTGTTGGTTTTAGGGCCCCATTCTGGGGAAAAATAATAGGCCTCTTTGTCGTGAAAGTTGACTAATTAGGGACATTTCCTTTAAAGTCAGCGTGCATATACCTGAGAGGCGAGGAACCAACAGTCTACATACAGATAAACCAGATTTGTGAAATGGTTGTGCATGCAATAGTCAAGTTCTGAAAGAGACTGAAGTCCAGAAGTAGAGGAACAGCCATAACTTTTGGCCGGAGTTTATAACCTGTGTACTCCCTTGTGACACCGGGGCACTCACAGGAAGCAAAGAATAGTAACACTGCACCCTTCCAGCCATGTCGTAAGAGGCGACTAGGGGTGGGGTTGGGCTTGGGGTCGGCTACCTCATCTTGTAAAAACAATAGCCTCACAAAGCAACTAACCATGGAAACGTCAAAAAGAGAAACAGGAAAAACCCAGCCAACCAAGATGAGGGTAGGCTATTCTAGTTGAAGAAGTATGATATAGTGCGGAGAAAGCCGAAAGGAATTCGGATCGTCGAAGTACCTACTTTCACCTAGGAAAATCTCCAGAACTGGTATCTGAAATGTTAGAACTTTATACGATGCAGGTAGAACAATGGAAGTATTAAAAAAAAAAAAAAAAACATTATAGGATTAATATTTTAGGGTTATGTGAAACTAGATAGACCCGAGCGGGAAAATTATTCTAAATTTAGGGAAAACTATTTTGTTCTCAGGACATACAGAAAAAAATTATCCCCACAGTGAATGAGTGGGCCTGATGCCATGGAAATAAACAGAGAGGGCACTAATAGAATGGGAAGCTGTGAGTCCTAGAATAAAAAAACAGCATCATTAAGATAATCGAAACAGAAGGTGTCGGTAATACAGTGTTTTGCACAACACACGATAACGATGAATCCATTAATGTGGAAATTTTGTATGCGACTTCAAAGTTTTATAAATAATAAAAGAAAGGGCAACATACAATTTTGATAGGTGATCTGAATGCTAAGATAGGATGAGATAAAAACACGTTATGAAGAGATTATGGGAAATTCTGGAACAGAAATAACGAATGAAAATGGAGAATTATTCACACATTTTTGTGCATGAAGCTAGTATGTTATTGGCGGAAGCATTTCCCCACGCAAACAAATACATAAGGCAACATTGGAATCACTAGACCATATGAATACCAATTAAATTGATCACATATGTATAAGCAAACAATATTAGATCATCCCTGTATGATGTTAGGGCCTTTAGAGGTTCCGATGTATTCACTGACCATTTTCTGTTGGTAAGTAAAATCGTCTTGTAATCAAAGAAACCAGTATAATGTAAGTTATCTCAGGGAAAAAGAAGTTAAGGAACAATTTTCAGTTAGTCTCTAATAAATACCAGGTGTTTTAGCAGTTAACCGAAGAAGTAAGCACTGAAACCTGCTGGGATCAGATAAGGGAATTTAGAATGAATCTTGTGTAGAAGTCCTTGGTAAGAAAGAAAAGAAACATAAAGCATGAATTTCACCAGAAACTATTAAAATGATTGAAGATAGAAAAAGTAAGAAGGCAGACTTAGACAATAGCAAAACTAGAGTTGCTAAAGCTAGAGCTCAGGAAAAATACACAGAAGCTAATAAGGAAATTAAGAAGCTGGAATTGAACCTGTATCTAAAAAATACTAAGCGCATTCACAACACCTAAGCCACAGATACCGATAAGCGTGTCCGGAAAGGTGACTAATTAGGAATTTGCTGAAATCTGACGTGCTGGGCTGAAAAGTATAGATATCACAGCCTAGCTGTAATCCACAACACAGCATGTCAAATACCCTTTTAATGACGAACACATAAGTAATGTTAGAAGAAGAAGATTAGGAAGAAGAAGATGAAGAATGTGAACACATTCATGTTTGATCACAAATTACAGATGTTGAATCATACATGGCACAAATTATATTAAAAAAAAAAATTTCAAATTTAAAATAAAACTATTAAGGATTACAGTTACAATTTTGTATTTTCATCACTGAGATCAATGTGATATGCCAGGTTGGTTTTCCCTCCATTTTGAGAAAATGTATTTTCCAAATGTTTTGGCGTCTCTATATCGCTGATAATTGTGTCTGTGTCTTTTACTCCCCCATTGTGCTTTTCATATTTCTGTAAATAAAAATAAAAAAAATAAAAAAGTTTACATCAAGAAATAAGCGGTCTGCTGTAGATGTTTAATATATGTGCATACATGTGTACTACTCTTTTAAGATTTTCAAGTCAAAATGCATCTTCCATACTTTTAATCAAGCTTTTAACATTATTATAACTGTGTAGCAATGCAACGCTGTCAACGTACATGGTTGCATGGTTATTGACAGTAAGTAAGTAAGTAAATGTTACCCCACCAGGACATCACACAGAGCGATAAACACCCGGTGACACAAAGTGCCACCAAGTGGATGAGGATCATCAGTGAAGAGGTCCCAGAAACCTCGGTTAACCGTCAGGTTATATTTCGGCAAAAGCCAGGGTGGGGCTTCAATATGGGGACGACTTCTAGCTATTGATAGTAGACTGAATTACATTGTTGCAAAATTACGTTTGTCTGCCAAAAAAAAAAAAAAAAGTGTGTGACCAACATGAAATGTTCGGAAAGGTCTGCTGTAAACAGACAGTGGAATGTGTAGATTCACAAGTACTGAATCACACATGGCGGCGCAACCAGGGGCAGGGCGCACACTGATCAAGCCATATCTACCCTCTCCGGCAGTCATCATAGAAACAGGTTCCATAAGGGCCTGACAAGTGTAGACACGATTGGCTTGCTGGCAGGGCCACGGTATGTACAGAAAAAGAAATGGACCGGGCCGACATTCTCAATGCTCTCAAGGAGGCAAAACTAGATGATGGTTCAGGAGACGACGTTGAATCAGCAACACTCAAAATACTACAAGAATGTCAGGTCAATAGAGGTGTCCCTAAACACGAACACTATACAGGAAGCCAAAGAAAAGTAGTAAACCAACACAGGACTGGTGTTATCAGTCGCAACACGCTGGAGGAAATACTGAAGATGGGATCGGAGCGCTTAAGGACTTGTCCGGTGTGCAAAGAGGATAATCTTGCGACTAACTAACTAACTAACTAACTAACTAACTAACTAACTAACTAACTAACTAACTAACTAACTAACTAACTAACTAACTAACTAACTAACTAACTCACTCACTCACTCACTCACTCACTCACTCACTCACTCACTCACTCACTCACTCACTCACTCACTCACTCACTCACTCACTCACTCACTCACTCACTCACTCACTCACTAACTAACTAACTAACTAACTAAATAACTAACTAACTAACTAACTAATTACCTAACTAATTAACTAACTAACTAACTAGCTAACTAACTAACTAACTTTTAAGATTAACTTTCCTTCAAAGTCAGAGTGCATCTGCCTGAAGGGTAAGGAATCAAACGTCTGCGTACAATTAAGTTAGATTTGTGAAACAGATGTGCACACAAAATAAAACTCAGTCCTGAAACAAAAAAATCCATAAATATGAATAACCACAAAGAGACCATAACAATAAATATAAATAAAATCCATTTCTTACCCCTGTATGATCAATTCCAAATCTTAATGGCCGAAGCACACATTCGGGTAGGAAAGGAAAGATTGTGTCAAACAGTGGACATATTAGGCGAGGGTCAAGGCTAGATGGACGAGTTAGCCCTGTTGGGAAGAAAACAAAAAGTATTATAAACTAGAATTCATCCATAAAACATTTAATAGACATGTTGTATCTGTTACACTTTACACGGTTATGAGACTCTCAATTATCACTTTTTTTAAAGGGAATCAACATTATAATGTGTGGCTCCGTGGCTTTGATGTTACTGAAATCGTTTCACAATGCAATCATCAAAGTTTATCTGGGTTCGATTCCGACCGGTTGGGCGTTTTTCTTCTTCTTCGCATGCAGAGGCGGTAAACTCCTGGGGGGAAAGTTCTGGTTGTTCATCCACTTCTGAATTTTAGTTTTGTTCCAGAACTTGAGTTTTGCATGAACATCCTTTTACAGATCTGGTTTATTTGTATGCAGACTGTTGGTTCCTTGCCTTTCAGGTAGATTCACTCCCGCTTTAAAGGAATACCCCTCATTATTTGACTGTTACGACATGCTTGTTAACGGGTCAGTATGTTTATTCTTGGTTCCCAAAATAGGGCCCTGCAACCAAGACGCGACATGGGGGGAGGGAGGGGGGGTGGAGGGGGAGAGGGAAGAGGGGATTGCGAAAGAGACAATTCCCATGGCTTTCTGACTGTGGTATGAGTTGCACCTTGAAGAGATTTGGCACCACCATGTAATATTGCCATAGGAGTGGATTCATTGCGGTGGATTTATTGCGGCGGATTCATTGCAGCTAACCTATATATATATGTATGTGTATATATATATATATATATATATATATATATATATATATATATATATATATATATACGTCTTGATAGTTAAACTGGTAGGGAAGATTGTGTTGTTGTTATACTGGTAGATGACGTCTTGATAGATAAATTGGGAAGGGAGATTGTGTTGTTATACTGGTAGATGACCTCTTTATAGTTAAACTCGTAGGGGAGATTGTGTTGTTGTTATACTGGTAGATGACGTCTTGATAGGTAAAGTGGTAGGGGAGATTGTATTGTTACACTGGTAAATGATGACTTGATAGGTAAACTGGAAGGGGAGATTGTGTTGTTATACTGGTACATGACCTCTTGATAGTTAAACTTGTAGGGGAGATTGCATTGTTGTTTTTCTGGTAGATGACGTCTTGATAGTTGAACTGATAGCGGAGACTCTATTAGTTGTGTTGCTGGTAGATTTTGCGTTGATTGTTTTACTGGTAGGTGGAGATTATGTTGTTTGTTTTACTGGTAGTAAATTGCCTTAAACAGTCTACCCCTTTTATCTGTTTCTTTAAAGATTGTCCGTTTGCTTTTCTATGTGTCCTTTATTATCTGTGCAGTTTTCCCCAGAAGCCAGATTTCTTTGCAATTACATACTTCTAAGTTTGTCTATTTTGGTTCCTGTCTCACATTGCTACAACAGTACATATTTTTTATGGACACTTTCCCGTCTTTCAAGACAATAGTTTTATACTGTGCCGTAGAGGGCATGGGAATCACAGCCTATAGCAATGGCGAGTGTGACTAGCAAGGCCAGCTCGCCTTAAATCTTTCAGCCCTAAGCAACGCCCGCTGTGTGAACGATTTTACCCCCACACTCCCTTACTTCTACCATTTGGTCAGAACAATGCACAGAAATCTGGCTTGTCCAATTTGTCAGTGCAACTATGTATATTATCATTTTGAAAGTAAAGCATAAATGTCTCAGCATTATGATTATTTTGGCACTGTGGTATCTACTACGAAACCTTCTGGCACTGAAAGATTTAAGAAAAGTTTTCCACAGAACTTGGGATTTCAAGACCATCATTGCAATCAAATGTATTTAATGTGCTCCTTTTCAAACATTTAAATCTTAACCTGTTTGCAATAATTGCCTCCTAATCCATTTTCCCTTCCTTATCTCCCCCTTCCATGCAACATTCTTATATGGGCTCTATTTAGAAGTTGCAACACTCTTCTTCGACACAAGTTGACATACCTGTAAAACAGCTGACAATTAGAGCAGTGCCCACTAAGATGGTCACACCAACAGCTGTGTAGTATAAATAGGACAGCGTGTAGATGTAATCAACGCCTTCATACCTGGTAAATAAGAATAAATACACATCATCCCTGCTCTTAACTCGAATCGCCACGAACCATGGTTCATATGCCACATTGTAGCGCTATCAAAAAAGGTAAAGGTAAAGTCGGGAGATGTGAACCAGCGTCATTGCACACAGTTATAAACCATAAGTGATCTGCCACCAGTTCAGACAGCTGATAAGAAACTGTCCGCCTGTGTCGCCATCAGCACCTAACTCTGTAGCTACAGCGATGTTTCTCCATTTACCCCAAAGTGTTAACTCTGGTACCCATTTCCTAGAGGCTGGGTGAACCCCGGGAGCTGCCAGGTTTCGAACACCGACCGTCTCTGCAGCTAGTCGCAGCTGGATTTGAAAGCGAGCCACCTATCGACTGCGCTAACGCGGCTCCCTTATCACCAAGACGGAAAGCCACCACCATCAACAACAACAAAAACAGCAACAATAGCAAAACATCAATTTTCATGCCATGGGATAAACTGGAATTGTGATACCTGACTCATATTTTTAGCTTAATCTACAAGTAGAATAAGTGACAAATAATACACCAGCCATCTTTACTTCCCAAGGATTGATGGTACCCAATTTAGGTTTTGTTGACTTGGAAACCAAGCATAGGGAGAAAATCTCTTGAGAAAACATCATGAAGATTCGAATACATGTCCACTGAATCAGTAAGCAAGTGTGCTAGCCACTATCCCACATCATTCATAAATAATTCCAATGAATTATAAGAACTGTTATTGAAATTACGGATTTCTTGTAAACGTGAATCATACAGAAAATGAAAACAGGAAATGTCATAAAACAAAAATATAGCGATGATAAGTTTTCAGTTAGCTAAGATTCCTTGTGTGGGGTTTCTGAGGTCCCATTTTCTGGGGGAAAATAGCACACCAACAGCCCATTAACAATCATGTCGTAAGAGTCTACTAATTAGGGGTGTTTCCTTAGAGTCGGAGTGCATGTGAGTCTTACTTATCAGGCAGTGCCAGCTTCTCGAAGACAATGTAAAATAAAGGTCCCTTTTCCATGCCTTTAGGCATATATGACATATAGGGCTAGACCTATATTTTTATAGACCAATCGGCAGAAAATGGGTTATGTGGTCAGAATCACGCCGGCTGCCTTTACTTCCAGGGACTGCAACTGGTACCACTCAATGCTGGGTCGATCTGGGAGTCGATGTCAT
>CAJHNH020000236.1:567500-755000 GCA_905116865.2 Candidula unifasciata | reverse complement strand
GAGAACGGTGGCGACAGACATGCACCGTGCATGATTTAGAGGTCCCAGGTAATTAGCTTCTTTGGTTACTTTCTCCAGGTCATGCCAGTGTGTTGGGAAGCGAGCAGGCAGACAGACTGTCCGGTTCTGCACTACTTGCTGGTGAAGTGACGTATGACAAGCTAGATGTCGCGAGGCCCTTTAGGAGCGAGTGAACAGTGCGGAGGCACAAATAGATCATGACGGTCTGAGGAGAATGGTACTGTGAGGAGTTACCAGGGGATCTGGCCGACACCCAACACTCAAGGAAAAAGCTAGATGGATATACAAACAGTTACTAGTGCCAGCGGAATTAAAACCCTTCACTTGCTGCTGAAGATGGGAACAGAGCGCTTATGGGAGTGTCCCGAATGCAGTGATGTCTATGCTTAATTCAACATTCGTTCAATATTGGATAAATAAACTATTTCATCTTAAGCTTTATGTCTTCTTCTTCTTCTTCACTTCCTCTTTTACCGCTGTGGGTGTCGAGGGAGATATAAGGTTTTGTTTCTAGCTCTTCTGGCTGCCTCGACCATAGGCACATCGTGCTGTTGTAGAGTTTCTCTGATGTTATCCTTCCATCTTGTTCTTGGTCTACCCCGTGCTCTACCTCCCTCTTCTCTTGCCATGTATGCTTTGTATGGTATGGTGTCACATGCTTTAGGTAATGTATCTTATTCACTTCCTTCTCCTTGCCGGTGTTAGTTTAGAGGAGAAGACCACATGCCTCTATGAAGACAGTGGTGGAATGCATATCCTCTATTACTCCATACAAATTGGTTTCCACGGAAATGCTAAGTGGCCAGACATGTGATCTTCATGAAGCATAGAGAACATGTCAGCAGCACAGGTTCAGTATTCTAGGCAGCTTGTCCACACAGGCAAAGCTCTGATGTTCTAATCACGACCGGCTCCAGCTAACGGGCCGTGCTGCTGACGTCACCGGGTCGGGCTAACGATGCGTTAACGCAGCATTTCTCAAACTGGGTGCTGAGGCAGCCTGGGGTGTCCTGAGCGTATGCCAGGGCTGCCGCGTAATCAAGAAAAGTCGGCTAAAAATTTGAAATAATGAAGAAGGCATGTAGATACTTAATCGAAAATAGTTTATATCTTGTTTGAGAACCGCTGCGTTACCGCATCGTTAGCCTGACGCGGTGACGTCAGCAGCACGGCCCGTCAGCTGGAGCCGGTCATGATTTGTCTTGCGTTGGTTTCGACAATGGCACCGATAGCTGATAGTTCAGGGGCAATGGCAAACTATTGAACGTAAAATTTGCCTAGAGAAACCATAAAAGTCAAATAATGCTAAAGCTGGTTCTGCAACGTCCTGTAAAGGATACGCAAATAACATATTGTGCAAGACTTATATATTTTTTTTAACTGACTAATCGGAATTAGGTGGACGTTATGGATAGCCACCACCTGCTGCCTTTACTTTCCAGGACTTTACCTCGATACCCATTTTAGACAGTTTCTTCTTCTTTGCGTTCACCGTCTGTAATCTCCGGCGGAAAGTTCAAGTTGTTCGTCCACCTTTAGACTTTAGTCTTGTTCCAGAACCTGAATGCTGCTTCCGCATCCTTTTTACAGAACTGGCTTACTCGTATGCAGACTATTGGTTTCTTTCCTCTCGGGTAGATGCACTTTGACTTCGAAGAAGCCCACAGTGGACTCTTACGACATGCTTTTGTTTTATCATAGTCGACGTCATTGCACATAATACACTCCCATGTTGCCGCTGCCAACATCCAGCCCGCCAGTTTTACCACGTCAACATTCAGTCCGCCAGTGTCAGCATTCATTTTGCCACTCACAACGCTGAGTTAGCCACTCACAGTATTTAGTTAGTCACTCCCAATATTCATTTAGCTACTCACAGCGTTTAACCATCCACTCATAATATTCAGTCCGCCAGTGTCAGCATTCATTTTGCCACTCACAACGCTGAGTTAGCCACTCACAGTATTTAGTTAGTCACTCCCAATATTCATTTAGCTACTCACAGCGTTTAACCATCCACTCATAATATTCAGTCCGCCAGTGTCAGCATTCATTTTGCCACTCACAACGCTGAGTTAGCCACTCACAGTATTCAGTTAGCCGCTCCCAATATTCAGTTAGCCGCTCCCAATGTTCAGTTAGCCGCTCCCAATGTTCAGTTAGCCGCTCCCAATGTTCAGTTAGCCGCTCCTAGTGTTCAGTTAGCCGCTCCCAACATTCAGCCCGCCAGTGTCAACATTCAGTTAGCCACGCCCAGTATTCAGTTATTCACGCCCAATATCCAGTTTTGCCACTCCCGGCATTCAGTCACCGTGTGTCAACATCCAGTTAATCTGTTTCAGTACTCATCTAATCTGTCCTACTATTGATTGAGCCGGTCCCAGTATTCAAGAGCCAGTAGTAACATAATTCACTGGGTAATATTGTTAACATTCTACCCCACCGCAAACTTTATAAAATTGCAACAAGTATGAAGGATCCACGCCCAGAATTTATTCTCTTCACTTATTTATGTTAACAATTTTCGGAACATTTGTTTGGTTGGCTATCGCTGCCGGTTTTTCCCATCCGGGATGCCTGCCGAAAATGTGATAACCTCTGAAAGTGTGATAATCCCTGAGAAATTGATAATCCCTGAGAAATTTAGCTTCTCTTCATGGGTGACAAAACAACGTGACAAAGCTCCAGTAAAGGTTAATATAACCTTTTCATGCGAACGCGCTTTGTAATGCCGGGTTGCTGGGTTTGATCCCAGCTGCGGACAATTTGTTTTGCGTTGGTTTCGACAATAGTACCAAGAGCTGACTGTTCAAAAGCAATGACAAACTATTGAACGTAAAATTTGCCTAAAAAAACCACAACAGTCAAAAAATGTTGTTTCTGCAACGTCCTATAAAGGATACGGAAATAACATATTATGCAAGACATATATTTTTTACTGACTAATCGGAATTAGATGGTCGTTATGGATAACCACCACCTGCTGCCTTTACTTTCCAGGACTTTACCTCGATACCAATTTTAGACCGTTTCTTCTTCTTAGTGTTTTACCGTCTGGATTCTCCGGCGGAAACTTCAAGTTGTTCGTCCACCTTTAGACTTTAGTCTTGTTCCAGAACCTGAATGCCGCTTGCGCATCCTTTTTACAGAACTGTCTTACCCGTATGCAGACTATTGGTTCCTTGCCTCTCAGGCAGATGCACTCTTACTTTGAAGAAGCCCACAGTTAGTGGACTCTTACGACATGCTTGTGTGTTATCATAGTCGACGTCATTGCACATAATACACTCCCATGTTGCCGCTGTCAACATCCAGTCCGCCAGTTTGAACACGTCAACATTCAGTCAGCCACCCTTAACATTCAGTCCGCCAGTGTCAGCATTCATTTTGCCACTCCCAACGCTGAGTTAGCACTCACAGTATTTAGTTAGTCACTCCCAATGTTCAGTTAGCCGCTCCCAATGTTCAGTCAGCCGCACCCAACACTGAGTCTGCCAGGGTCAGCATTTAGTTAACAACGCCCAGTATTCAATTATTCACGCCCAATATTTAGTTTGCCACTCCCAACATTCAGTAAGTCGCTTCAAGTGTTCAGTTAGCCGCTCCCAACGTTCAGTTAGCCACACCCAACGTTCAGTTAGCCACACCCAACGTTCAGTTAGCCGCTCCCAACGTTCAGTTAGCCGCTCCCAACGTTCAGTTAGCCGCTCCCAATGTTCAGTTAGCCACGCTCAGTATTCAGTTAGTCCCGCCCAATATTCAGTTTGCCACTCCCAGCATTCAGTTTGCCACTTCCGGCACTCAGTTACCGAGTGTCAACATCCAGTTAACCTGTTCCAATCCTCATCTAGTATGTCCTACTATTGATTGAGCCGGTCTCAGTATTCACCAGCCAGTAGTAACAGAATTCACTGGGCGATATTGTTAACATTCTACCCCACCGCAAACTTTATAACATTGCAACAAGTATGAAGAAATCCTCGCCCAGAATTTATTCCCTTGACTTATTCATGTTAAAAGTTTTCAGAACATTTGTTTGGTTGGCTATCGTTGCTGGTTTTTCCCACACAGGATGCCAGCCGAAAATTTGATAACCCCTGAGAATTTGATAATCCCTGAGAATTTGATAATCCCTGAGAAATTTAGCTTCTCTTCATGGGTGACAAAACAACGTGACAAAGCTCAGACATTCCGTTCAACATGTAAGGAGATTAGAACTGGGGCACCCGTAACGATCATGCTAGCCTGTGTGGGTACAGTTGGTTAACTAAGCTCTCTGAACATAGTTTTAATTTGTTAACTCATTTATCTTAATCTTCTTCTGTCCGTTCCCCCTGCCAATTTTTTTTTTTGGATAAGAAGACCACATACATCTATGAAGCTTGTGGTGCGACACATCTCTTCCACCATTCCACGTAATTGGTTTATATTGGAATGCCAACCGGGCAAACCTGAGATCGCTCTATTGCATGTAGAGAGCATATATGTAACACACAGGTTCCACAGTTGTAAAGATTAATGTACCCTTTTCACGCGAACACGCTTCGTAATGCCGGGTTTGATCCCAACTGCGGACAATTTGTCCACGACCGGCTCCAGCTGACGGGCCGTGCTGCTGACGTCACCGGGTCGGGCTAACGATGCGTTAACGCAGCATTTCTCAAACTGGGTGCTGAGGCAGCCTGGGGTGTCCTGAGCGTATGCCAGGGTTGCCGCGTAATCAAGAAAAGTCGGCTAAAAATTTGAAATAATGAAGAAGGCATGTAGATACTTAAAGATAAAATTTAAGTTGTCTTTCCTTGCCACTGTCGAAAATAGTTTATATCTTGTTTGAGAACCGCTGCGTTACCGCATCGTTAGCCTGACGCGGTGACGTCAGCAGCACGGCCGTCAGCTGGAGCCGGTCATGTTCTAATCATGACCTTCTTGTACATATGGCTGCGGTAGACTGATGTGTCCAGTTTGCAGCATCAACACACTGGTCTGTTGCGTTCATACAAAGAGGCTGATTGGGCTTTTTGGATTGTATTTCTGGATGGAAAATGTTTCAATGGGTTCTATGCCTATCTTTTATCTTGATCTGGTTTTTTTTAATTTTCCTTATAAGTGCATCCTGCAGCTGGCTGTTCTGTATTGTTCCTAATTTTTTGTTTTAATAGATGATCACGCGCTCTTACATACACACGTGTGTGTTACAGCTTTTCCCCATGGTAATCAGTCACTTTGTGACGACAGCGTTCTAAAGATGTACGCCTTCCCCAGTGGAAACTTCCCGTGTGTATTTAATCACTTTTAAATTTAGTTATAGTATATGTGTTTTCAATGTGGTTACTTTCTATGAAAGGATATCTGCTATAAAAACGTCACAGGACTGTAAGAGTTAATGTTTAAAATTACAGTTTTGAATGACTGACTGTGGCTTAGAGGTTAGTGAAATTCTTTCAATGTTTAAACCTTGATGCATCAGGGTTCGATTCCTGCGACAGGCAGTATAGAAAAGAAATGCTCGCACGCCTTTCAGAGAATGGTACAAGAATCACACCTTGGAAGAGATTAGGTCCTCACCAACATAACTCACAGACAGCCAACCTCCATTGAGGAGATAGCACACACTTTTTTGTGTTGAAAAAATGCAGTGATTCCTCGGCCTTTTGACTGCTCTTTTCCTTAGAATTCAGCATCGCAACTACTGATGTTTAGACAACCTTTACTTTTTATGTAGGACATCTCTGTGGTCAAATTGTTTGCTTCCCTTTCAACAGGTCATGGGCTTATTTCTGGACTGTGCTGTTGGTTCACAAGTAAATTTGGTTAAAAAAAAGAAAGATTTCAGGGGGTCATTGATGATACTCGAAGTTGGTGCAAGATATGTCTTTGTTCACAAGATTTTTGTTCATGCTACATAATTCGTGCATTGTGTGTCATTGTTCTCAAGATGTTTGCTGGTGCTACGGAATTCATGCATATGCAAACCATCCTTGAGTTTTTCAGTGTGTGTGTGTTTACCAGTACTCTCATCACACCTTTCATGCTCAGTGAAGCTTTCTGCCACTTTCATATTGTAATTATCATCATATGGAACAGTAAACAAATAGTCAAAAACCCACTTACCCATTTGTTTGCCCAAGGGAAGAACATGCCCAAGACAAACAGACCAAAATAGGGACCATTCAGGAGGCCATACACAGCATAGGTAGCCTGTTGTTTGGAAAGATGTAAATAATGAACAGTGTTAATCTGATATCAGCTGTTGTTTCATTATTTTATGATTATTATCAGGAGCCTTGCCAAATGGCGTGGGCGATCATGTCTCTTCACAATCTGCGATCTCCTGCAGCATGTATCAGTTCGTGTGCCGACACACCTCCATGCCATGCAACAAGACTGTCGAGAATCTGCTCTCGTTGTCTTCCTCTATCCCTCCTTCCACATATCTTTCCAGTGGTCACAACATGTTATATTATCCTTCTTCTCTAAATATGGCCGAAAAATGATGACTGTCTCCTTCTGATGTTTCAAAACCTCTTGGTTGCTCTTTTTGGCTGTCCAAAGTATTCTAAGCATTCTTCTGTAAAACCACATCTCTGAGGCCTCAAGAAATTGTTTGGCCTGCCTACCGATTGTCCAGGATTTTATTACACACCATAATAAGTGTAAACTAATAAATATAATGGGAAATATAAAGTTTAAAAAAAATTATTTTGTGTTTATAAAGAAGAATTATTTATTTAACCTGAGAACAAGTAAAGTCTTATCTTGGCTTTGTCACTAACAACAATGATCAATTTTAAAGATGCCTGTTTGTTGATACTCGTGCATTCCTTTCTCAGACGATGACGGATAACAGAAACTGACGGTTAAACGAGTGACGGGTAATCGAAGTTTTCCTGTAGAAGTAAAGGAAGGAACAGAGGGCTAATGAGTCTAAACTCATATTTGTGTAGACCTGTCATCACTCGAAGGATGATGAAGTCAACACCACATCAGCCGGCGCTACTGACGGACTGACGTCCAGCCCCACCAGGACACCACACCGAGCAATAAACACCTGATGTCACAAACTGTCACCACCATTCGGATGAGGATCACACGGGGACAGGTTCTAGAAACTCCGTTCAACCCACATATTGGGTTAAATTAGGGCCCCTGGGAACAATCAGTGTGGGGCTTTAAAAAAAACACGAAATAAAAACAATTTTCCGACAGTGGGACGCAGTGTTAGGATAATGACTTCCTAGGACCTGGTATCCATTTAAGGCTGGCTAGACCTGGCAGACAAGGTCATTTCTGAACAAAATCCAAATCAGTGTGGATTCAAACCCCAGCATAGCAGGTGAGCATATAGTAACTATGCCATCGTGGAACACATAACATCATCGTCAATCAGCAGGTCGTTTACAGAATTTGAGTCTCGTCTCGGTACGCCTGAAACATACACACACACACACACACACACACACACACTCTCTCTCTCTCTCTCTCTCTAGCCAGTTCGCCAGCCCCATGTGCTTTCAAAGCTAACGCATCTTCAAAGTCTTGTATCCACATTCGAAAAGGTCGTCTCTTCCTCGTTTTCTAAAAACCGTACTCTCCATCCCGGTTCTCTCCAGGCCACCATGAGCTTTACCATGGCTAAAATACCTCAGTTTTCAGAGACACCAAGTATCAGCTGTGCTTATTTACGAAAACATCTGAAGACAAATGGAAAGAAATATAAAAACGCATGCTCCTAAGCAAAAGAACAAATAACCTCACCTGCATCATTCCACCCATCTGTGACACAATCAAAGCCAAAGCTATCGACAAGAGGCCAAACACCGCCACTGCCAGAGGATAAAAATGTTCTTCAATTATTCTGTAGAGGTGTGAATAATTGATTGGCATCTATCCGTCTTTCCAGACGTTAGTGTTATGTTGTGCTATGTGGAGGCATGGGACTCACAGCCCATGGCAATGGCGAGTGTGACTAGCAAGACCCGCCCTCGTTACGAAGTCTTCCACAATTGTAGCATGAGATTTCAGGGCCGTTGTTGTCAATTTGTGTGTTAAGTCTGTTTGCTGTCAGACGGCCAGCCCTCATTCTTTCTGCAATCATTTCTTCCTTCTTTCTTTTTTCCTTTTTAATGTGCCTCCTACACACAACAGGATCAATCTCAGTTGAATCTCTGCAGCTCTCTTCCAACGAGAAGTAGTTGTTAGATGTGGCAGTTGGACTTCCGAATCTACAACTATACATCCCGGCCTGCGACACGGATAACCATTATCTCCCGTTCTGTTCAACATTTACACAGTGAAAAATCACAAGTGAGCAGATCACAGGAAAGAAGAAGACGCTGTCGTACGTTGATGATGTGTTAGTGTATCGGCAGGGTAAAGACAGAAAGCAGGTTGCTGGAGAACTACAGACATAAATCAACCGTATAAGCAACTGGTGAGGTGAAGCGAGTGCAATGTTCAATCCAACGATGACAGCAGTAACGTGGTTCTCTATGGACAACCAAATTGTCAACACCCCAACCCCAACTGTAAGTCTGTGCTCAGAGATTGCGGAAAGAACACTGGCTATGCGATACACGGGGATACGATTTGATCGCAGCCAGGCTTATACTAAACCCATAGGTTAAGTTGCGTATCCTTTACAGGACGTTGCAAAACCAACCCCAGCAGCCCCTGGCTGTTGTGTGGTTTCTCTAGGCAAATTTACGTCCAGTAGTTTGCCATTGCCCCCTGGACGGTCGGCCTCCTGATACCACTGTCAAAACCAACGCAAGGCGCATGGCCCGCAGCTGGGATCAAACCCGGCATTACGAAGCGTTCGCATCGACTTACCCACAGAGCCGACAAACCCATAGACCAGGTGATAATAAAAGCCAAGGGGGCTTGGCAGTGATGAGAGTGATGGCTGCAGCAAACAGTGAGCAGCATCATTTATATCTTTTATATCAGGGTCTGGTCCTTTCTGTCTGTGAATATGTGATGGCCATCCTGACTCTCAGTCATAAGCAGATGGAACGGATGGAAAGGATACAGAACGAGGCTATGCGCACAATGCTGGGATGTACAAGTGATACAGCTTAAAGGGCGATGCGCTAACTTTTCGATTTTCAAACCATGGAACACAGAACTCATATTTGCCGAGCAGGTGCCAACGCAGACACAGGACACCAGCTGCATGGTGAAATTAGGAAGAAAAAAAGGCAGCAGGTTAAAAAGAGAAAAATCGTGGATGGGCCAGGCCGGGGACATTATTCACCAGGTGCATTCACTTGTGGAAATAGAGCCTAGTGAGGATTGGGTACTAGTACCAACAGAGAGCAGCACTACCTTTTATGTTTGCATCCGTCTAGACAGAGAATGCAGACAAAAAAGTCCAGCCGCTGTTGAGGCAGAAGTGCAGGCTTTGATTTTCGAGAATTCTCTACAGGGGGATGATGTCATTTACACAGATGGGTCAGTAATTCGTCATGTGAGAAGCTCTTGGGCTTTTACTACTCAGGCTGGAGTTAGAATTGTGAAGCGAGATTCCGGTGCTGTTGCACTGAGCAAAAGAAGTCTGACTATGGAGGCCAGTAAGAATAGAAAAATGGCACTAAGAATAGTTTTACAGGTGCTCTGTCTGATTTCTCTGTAGCCAATAAAGTTTTTATATTATTGGTTGGAGTCACGGTGTAGTGGATAGATATTCGCCTGACGGCCCCAGTAACATTAAAAACCTCAGTGACACAATGATTTGAGTCTTATCAGGCAGTGCAAGCTACTCAGTGACAATGTAGAGCGTGACCATTCAAGTTTACTCAGAGGCCAAAATTTTGGGAAATGACGATCGTCGTGGGCGAGAAACCCAAGCCAGCGCACAGAAAGACCATTACTGCAATATAACTGATCCACAGGCCATTTGCTAGTCCTCTGTGGACCAGATTTGACCACAGGCCGCTAGTTGAATAGCTCTGATGTAGAGGTTGCCATATTAAATTTTCTAATCACAGTCTTCTTCTTCTTCTTCGATCCTTCTGTCAGAAAACTTATATCAGGAGGCCGGTAGCCTTTATGAAAGCTATCGTGCAATCCATATCCTCTTGTGTACCATACAGTTTTGTCTTTATTGTGGTTGGAACAGGCCAGATTGCGTCTCTGTTGTCAGCATACAGTTGACAGTGTTGGAGCACATGCTCAGCATTTTCGGGTGCCACGCTGCAGGGACACGTCTCCGTATTTCCTACACCGAAAAATTTGAACATATGTTGACGAAATCTGTTGTGCCCTGTCCTTAGTCTGAAAATAATAGACTGTCCCTCTCTAGAGAGGCGATGAAGTGAGTCTTGGGGAGAAAATCTGCTGTGGGTATCCAGCCACCTTTCTTGGATACTAGATTGTATTAGTGTTTTCATCTCTTGGTGGGTTAAGTCGCTTTTTGGTTGTACCATGTCACTGCCGCTTCTGGCCAATCTGTCCGCTATTTCATTGCCTTCCAAGCCACAGTGACCTAGAATTGTAAACACTACTTTTACAGTCAAAAATCATACTGTCACCATAGCCACTGATTTAATTAGACACGAAATATGTCCCTGCACATTGGAAATTTTCATGAGTGCTCAGTCCTTAGATGCAGCAGCCACTTTAAAGTACATCTACTGATTGTTTTCCATGTGAAGTGGTCAAGCCTTGCGCTCTGGAGGTCGTGAGTTCCTATCACAGACACGTCATTCTGTTCACAGGTGCAATTTTTACGGAGATATGTAGGATCAGCACTGGAGCTGCAGAGTGTGCACTGCATGACGCTCCTGGCAAGTGGCTAGCCATTTTGTAGGGAAAGATCGAGCCAAGTGTGATCAGACCAGGTCCAATTAAATCAATCCTCTCGACTATAATTAGAGAAAGGTTTTGGTTCAATTCCCAGCAATGGCAGGACTATGTTTTTCCTGATCACTACAGTTTTGAAGTTGACAAAAAAAAAAAAAAAAAAAAAAAAACAGATATCACACAATTGTAAGAATAAACACAATGCAAAAAACAAAAAGAGCTGAACATATGAAATTACTTAACATACACAATGAACCGAATATACAAAATAAACTGAACATACACAGTGAACTGAACTTACACAGTAAACTAAAAACATGTGATGAACTGAACGTATCTAATGATCTGAGCCCATCAAATGAGCTGAACTTACCTAAGATTTTATTCAGAACCGTAGCTGCAAATTCGGAAAGTCTTTTGCAGCAGAAGGGTTCACAGAAATCTTTGTAGACAACCGCGGAGACAGCATTTAGCGCTGAAGACAAGGAGCTAGAACACAAGAAGCGAACAAATACATTCTTCAGCCTGTTATCACAAGGGCTTTTTTTTTTAAATCAAGGAGAATTTGGGAGTGAGTGAACAGTGCAGAGGCACAAATAGATCGTTACGGTGTGAGTAGAACGGCGCTGCGGGAAGCTACCAGGGGATCTGGCCGACGCTCAACAGCGTCCTACCCAGTCCTAGAAGTGGTAAATTCACCCGGTAAAGATAGTTTTTACACAAAGTGGCAGTCTTGGTAGAGCAGTGGATAAATCCTAGCCTATGTCTCAAAGTTCTTGGGTTTGACCCTGCACCAAGACTGATGTTTTTAAATAACTAATCTTGCCTTCACATGTCAACGCATGTTACTTAACATGGGTATCAGGAAATGTCTTGGGAACCAAATAACCATATTACACAACTGGCGCTTATTGATCAAAAAAGATATTGGACTATAAAGACATCGGTTCACAAAAATATTTGACCATAAAGACTGGTATGTAAATAAAGGTCTAGTATCTTATATCGGATGTGCCATCCGATGGGAGAAGTCCTCTTTATTTATATAAAGTATGCTGTAGGTAGGTAAGTTGTACCCCACCAGAACATCACACAAGCGATAAACTCCCGGTGACACAAAGTGCCACAATATGGATGAGGATCATATGTGGAGAGGTCCCAGAAATCCCTTTCAGCCGTGTGTGCCCTTTAGGAATAAACTCACAGGGAGCAAGTACAGCAGGGATCTACCAGTCGTCAGTAGAAATCTCGTCAACGAGCGTTTCGGCCCACGATTCCTAGACGCTTTCGGAGGTGGGCCCACCTGAGTTCATGAAGCTCAGGGCTGGTTCCATGCTGCACGAAATTACCGGATGGTGTTTTTCTTTCGGATAGAGACAAGACGACTTGGTGGTTTGCAAAAGGTACTGTGAGATAAGAAGTCGTTGCGGCAAAAACCTAGCGTGGGGCTTCAGAGAACAAAAAAATTGCATCCCACATGGGGACAACTATCAAAAATATGAAGTATGCAATTCTTTAAGCAAGGAATACAACATGAAAAAAAAAGCAGACTCAAAATATGATGATAATTTGTACAAGTAGATAATGTAGGCATTGTGAACGCAGCTTCGTAACTCCATGGTCCCAGATTCAATTCCAGGTGGAGGTGATTTTGCAGCAGACCGCCTTGCATTAGTTTTGACAGCGGTACCGAGAATCGACTATTGAGAATGCAATTGCAAACCACTGAACGTAAATTTGCCTAGTGAAATCACAAACAGCAAGCGCGCGCGCACGCACGAACGCACGCACACACACACACAAATCATGGTTTGGTTTCTGCAAAATTCCGTCAAGGAAAGGCAATTGACTTGTTAACTACAGTAGAATAGTAAATACAACAAAAGAAGGACAAACACTGGTATAAATGTGATAACATGACAGTCGTGATATTTGTTCATTCATGATATGCAACAGTGATGTCACTATGTTTGCTGTCTGAGAAAGACGTGCTCGGGCGTTGTAGAAAGACAAACAGAGACACAGAGAGAAAGAGAATGTGGAGTAGAGTGGAGAGAAAATTGTGCAACAGTAGAGTAAATTTAGAAGAGAGAGAGAGAGAGAGAGAGAGAGAGAGAGAGAGAGAGAGAGAGAGAGAAGGAGGAGAGGGAGATATGAGATGAAGAGAAAATGAGATAATTCTAAAGAAGATAAGAAAGAAAGATAAAGATAGGATGAGATGCATAAAGACATAAATGAGAGAGAAAGAGAGAGAGAGAGAGAGAGAGAGAGAGAGAGAGAGAGAGAGAGAGAGAGAGAGAGAGAGAGAAAAGAGTAAACACCATGTTACGATTGTATATTTATTTTAAAATTACCGACATACTAACATACACTCATAAATGGTAACAATTGATTCACATCCCAAACAGGCAACAGTACCTCAAGCTGCCACTGAACACGCAGGAAACGAACAGGCCAGGTAATCCATGCATGTCTCCAAGAATGTCCATCACAAACAGCGGTAACAACTGCAGAAGTTCAACAGTTGAAAAAAATTAAGTGTAAAAAAGACATTCAAAAGTATAACACTATAATAAATTTAACTAGATTTAAGAAGTCCCGGGTAGTTAGCATCCTTTTGATATTCTCTAAAGGTCATGCCGGTATGTTGGGAAATGAGCAGGCAAATAGACTGGCTCTGAAGCGATGCTTGCCACTCTGCACGAAGCATGCCCGTTTTCACCTTTATCAACATGCTCTTTGAGTCAGTTACAATCATGGCATGTGTTACAGCTGATTCTTAAGCCAGCGGAAGGCAGCAATGACTGCCTCCACCTCCATTCTCAAACTAGACGTTGTAAGGCTTTTCTGCACTAGGCGACGTCCATTCGCTTTTGCTTTGAAACCCTATGCTCTTCGTCTGCCTCCTAACACAGAGCCATCTGTTTAGACAATCACATCATTTGGGCGGGAATTGTCATGAATCATTTGTTGAACTTCTGATTCTGCAGCACCAACTGGCCAGTGTCTGCACTCACGACCTAACGTGATTATAACCCTACGCAAGTCTGAAACTTATTCTGACACCTTGACCCACTTCTCTCGATCGAAATTATCAAGCCTGCACACATGTCCAACTGTGTTTTTAGCTTGCGCCATCCAAAACCTTCCTCTTTTCAGTCTGTAACCTTTAGCTCTACCCAGGGTTTCATGCAGGAGGTGTTTCTTGTTAGCAACTACTCTGAGATATGATTTTGCCTGCAATAGTAGGCAGTGCAAGTATAAATCGCATACATGTCGTTGCTGGAGCTAAAGATTTCGTGTTGTGTTCGATGCTCTCGGAAGACAGCTAACTAGCAAGTTTGCAGAAAGAGATTTAACCATGGGGGGGGGGGTGGGGGGGGGGGAGGGATTAAAATCTCGCATCTCGAATTTACACCTGAAAATGCAGCTGGGGACCTAGTTCCCATGAGTCCAAATAAAAGAATTTACAAAATTGGCGACCGAGTCGCTTACTGGTCAGCGGATGGGTAAATCGGTCGCGGGTCAGTGGTTATGGAGGGAACAGGATCCATCAATACTATAAAAGTCATTCTAAGGCAGTGGCTCTCAACCTTCTTAATGCCGTGACCCTTTACTACAGTTTTTCACCCCCCCCCCCCTCTACCAACCAAACACTTACTTTCGTTGCTACTTCATTACTTCAGTGAACATGTGTTTTGCTATGGTCTTTGGCGACCCCTGTGACAATGTCTTTCGACTAAAAAAAAAAAGGGTCGTGACCCACAAGTTGAGAACCGCTGTTCTAAGGACTCTTGGTAGGTAATTATTTTCAGGGCTACCTAATGGGGAAAGATTGAGCCATGAATATGGCGAAAATGCCCAGAACATAAATATTACCTTACACTATTGGGAAGACTGGCTACCAATGCTAGGTTGAAACAGGTCAACTTTTATTTTATCCTCTTCACATGGAACAGAACAGAATTGACAGCTGGTAAAATATACAAAGATAATCCATATGAGCTGACCTGATCAGGACTATCGATGATTCCCAGGGTCAAAGGGTGACAGTCGGCATAAAAGGCGAAAAGGACAACTCCAATGAGGATTGCAATGATAATAATTCCGATGAGCCCAGGTGTGTTTAACAGAATGGCGCTGTAAATATAACGTAATAAAAACACATTTCAATACATTTAATCACGTTAGGTGAATACCACTTATTTGTTATGTCATTCAGCACTTGATGGTTGAAATATGGTCAATAGTCACACTAATTCAAGGGCACTGGAATCTGGAAGCTCAGGCTCACCGTCTCATTTTATGGGGGCAAAAAAAAAAAAAAAGGACGAAGGGGGAGGGGTCGTTACCCTAGAATTTTGTAAATAAGTTTCTTTTCTTTGGCTAGTTTCTCTTTTTTTTAAGGTCATGTATCTCTTTTTCTGATCAGATGACATTTTTCCCAAGTGGGAAGCTTGTGATTAATCTGTAAGTATTGCTTTATGGGCCGAAGGACCCCCTTCCCCACACCACCTCTCCCACGCACGCACGCACGCAAGCACACACACACACACACACACACACACACACAGAGAGAAAATGTACGAAGGAGGTTTAACACCCCCTATACATTTACCCATTTCATATTATTTCAAACACATTATTATAATTATTATTATTATTATTGTTGCTGGAGCTACTGAGTTTGTGCTCTGTGTGGGGCTCTTGGCAGGCGGCTAGTCGTCTGCGGAGAGAGACCGAGCCACATAAGATAAAGCAATTAAGTCGATCCTCTCAACTTTAACCTCAACCTTTAACCTTTTGATAGTGAAGTAAATACAAAGAAAGAAATTATGACACACACTGGCAAGGCATCAGCAGCCTTACAAAGCTTGAACAAGAAACTGAACACTAAATTGGGTTCTCCTTAAAACTACGGCCACTTATTATGGATTACGCCGGAGTTCAGTCCCCTGCCCGCATTGCAATTACGAATTGGACAAGAGGGAACGACACAAATGACGTAATTACTGTGTGTTGGCGATAGATGCACTGCTGTCATAACAGGGTTAGGGTTAGGGTTGGGGTAGTGGTACTCCTTAAAACTACGGCCACGAATACGGGAAGGGGACTGAACTCCGGCGTACTCCATAATAAGTGGCCGTAGTTTTAAGGAGAACCCTAAATTGTATAGTTTTAAAACTAAATTACTTATTTTCAATTCTAATGTTGTTTCACTTTTAATATCTGCAAGTGAAAGTTGGAGAATCATCAAGGCATGGAACGAAAGTTAAATGCATTCGAAAAGAAAATGTTTGAGGACAATGATGAAAATAAAGTGGGATGAATTCAAAAGGAATGAAGAATTAAAAGAAATTATTGGACAATCACTAGTATCAACAGTTATAAGACCGCGAAAATGGCGCCCTGGACATATCCTGAGAAAAAAGGGGGAAAAAAATAACACAGCAAAGAATCACCAGAGAAGAATTAAAATAGGAAATAAATGGACGGGGAAGGCAAGGACGCATAGAAAAAACCCTAAGATGAACGTTGGCGAGGGAGGCCAAAGCTGCTGGACTGGATTTCATCCATGATATTAAACTGATTGCATATGATAAAGCAGAATGGAGGGACAGACTGCGAGCCTTATGTGACATATAATGGCACAACAGGATAATGAAGGAATGAACGAACTGCAGCCTAAAAGGTTCACACATCCACTGACTCGAAGTTTTACTTTTCACCTACGAATCCTTATTTTTCTTCTTCAAGTTCAGGCTGGAAACTCCGACGAAATCTCCACATCTGGACTTTTATCCGGCTCCTGTATTGCAATCCTGGTTTACTTTTGTGCACTTTTTTTCTCCCTTTCTGCCTACTGCGGCAAATGTTGAATGTTGAATTGAGAATTGACATCTTAGCACTTGGGACACTCTCATAAGTGCTTCGTCTCCATCTTCAGCAGCAAGCGAAGAGTTCAAATTCCGATGGCACCAGTAACTGTCTGATTATATATCCGTCTCGCTTTTCCCTTCATTTCTAAGCGTCGGCCAGATCCCCTGATAACGCCTCAAAGCGCCATTCTCCTCACACCGCAATGATCTATCTGTCTCCGCACTGTTCACTCGCTCCTAAAGGGCCCTCACAATATCTAGCTGATCATATATCAATTCACCATAAATTGGTGCAGAATTGACCATTTTATCTACCTGTTTATTTTCCAACACACCGGCAAAACCTGGAGAACATATCCAAAGGACGCTAACTACACAGGACCTCTGAAGCTATGCTTGCCGCTCTGCACGGAGCATGCCTGTCTCCACCGTTTTCAGCATGCTCTGTAAGTCGGTTACAATGACAGCATGTGTGTACAGATCAGAGAAATATAGATATGTCTTGAGTATGAGCCCTTTGTCCTGGTCCACCATCACGCACAGGTAAGCATTTCTGCATCCCGGAATCCAACGATGCAAAACCAAGACACTGCATTCAATCACTTAAAACCACTAGTTAGTTAGTTAATTAGTTAGTTAGTTAGTTAGTTAATTAGTTAATTAGTTAGTAAATAAGTCATTTTGTTAGTCGACAGATTATCCTCATTGCACATCGAACCATTCAGTCCATAAGTGCTCGGATCCCCTCCTTGGTAAATCACGCAGCGTGTGGCGGCTCAGGACACCAGTTCTGTACTAGTTTCTTATTCTTCTTTGACTTCCTGCAGAGTGCTCTTATCTGGCCACAGCCTTTTAACAAGTTTTTCTTGCATTCTGGTCATGGTTGCAGTTTCACAGTCATCACTTGGTTCTCGCAAAAGTCTCACTTCTGATAGAACATTCAGAATATCAGCATGGTCCAATACATTAATATTAGACATACGTTGCGATTACAAAGTAATCCCATGTGCTGTATAGGTCTGATAAAAAAAAAAGTTCAAATACTAACATTTGAGCTCTCCGGACACTGGAGGTTGAGAGGCATCTCTGCACCTGAGCCTGGTTGACGCCATATAGAGAAGTCCACATCATTGCTCCGCCTACAACCACTGACCAGACAGAATGTCTGGTTGCTGGATCAAAGCTAAATCTGAATACAGAAACACACATGTTGTTGATTTATATTTAGCCACATAACAACATTAACATAATATTATATTTAAAAAAAAAATAGTTTACAACCATCCTCCTCTTCCTTCTGATCCACTGCTTTTTTCCTCCTTTTCCTTCTGATTTTCCCCTCCTCCTTCTCCTCCTCCTTCTTCTTCTCCTTCTCCTCCTTCTTCTTCTCCTTCTCCTTCTCCTTCTCCTTCTTCTTCTTCTTCTTATTCTTCTTCTTCTTCTTCTTCTTCTTCTTCTTCTTCTTCTTCTTCTTCTTCATTTCTTCCCATATGTTTTTTTTTAATTTTTATTTTTTTTTTAAATATTTTCTTTTTTAAAAGCGGCTATAGATTTTGGTTAACATACAAATGTAAAATTACACACACGATAGCATGTAAAGTTAAATATCTAATCAAAGCATGTAAGGTTACATATAGGACAGAAAAATGTAAAGTGAAGTTACATATATGACAGAAATGTGTAAAGTTACAGATGAACAGTGATACATGACAGTCCACACCCCTCTTGTCATTGACCTGCCCACTCTATGTAAATGAGGCACTTTCAAATCTTGAAGTTTCCTCTATTGTAAATATTTCTTCTTTTGTACTTATGTGTCAAGACGTCGGGTTAAGTACTCAATTCTATTCTAATTCTCTTGGGAATAAGATATATTTAAATTCAGTCATATAGGCGGGAGCTTCATTGATAGTGAAGCCAAATTCCTTTAGCCTAACTACCGCTTTGGACGCGGATGAATTCCCTCCCGCCTCTAAACTGTACGACAGACATGGCCAATAAGACACCTTTTTGGGGGGTGCCTAGACGACCATGTTCTTAGTGCACTTGTATCCATGGCGAGGCGCAGACGGAGGTGACAGGTTCAATTCCCGGCACGGTAACTATAGCTTTCGATTTTTATGTTGTCTAGTGTGTTGTTCTATCTTTCTACTTCTTTCTAGGTGTGCCGATCAATACACTTTCTGTAACTGGATTAACTCTAGCTGGAGAGACGTTTAGTTTGAACTCATTCTTGACTGAGCTTCCAGATGAACAGACGACTTGCTGCCTTTTTCTGTCTATTCGCTTACCTCCGTTTGAATCACCGATTCACCCGGGGACGCCCATGAGCATGGGTAAGTACAATATAGATTATTAGTATCATTCATATAGCCTTGCTGCTGAGTGTAGGAAAGAGGTGGCTATGTGAAGCAACGGAACCTGGCTGTCAAATCACTCAAACTGCAGGAGGACGCAAAACTAGAGCGTTCCCCTTCAGACAGAGGAATTTCTCTCCTCGGACTCCTTCAATGGGTTACTGACAGCTTGAACATTATGTATTCATTTTATAATATGACTTTTCACATTTAATAGAGATATATACCGGTAACTATGGGAGTATTTGGAACGAACGGGTCAGCTGGGGTCATGCTAGTTTCAGTACATATGTGACGCTACGTACTTCCCTGCCCAAAAGTGTAAACATGAAACGGCGGCGAGAAAGTATGATAGCTGTATCGCATTTGTGTGGCTCGTGTGCGTTTCATACATCTGTATTCCTGTATTTGGGGTATACTTGTGTGCCTGTAAGTATCCTATTATGGAAAGGAAATAGTGTTATCCCGCTATAAGTTGGCATATACAGACTATCGCTGTCACTAGATAGCAGCATTGGACAGAGCTTCGTTTCCTTCTAACCTCACAGCTGTCAATGGGAATCCTGGGATTGTTGCAGACTTATGCAGTATATAATAGCCTAGCATAGACCTCTAAGCAGCTCTATGTGGATGTAAGGAATGAGGGATGAACATGGTATAGTGTTTGGTGATTGCTAACTCTGGTTTTCCTCTTTGTCACAGGATGTTAGTAATATCTGGAGGCCAAATCGACATTCAGTATTCTAGCACTATCCTGTGTAACCCACACCCAGCTTACAGGGTGAGTGATCCTCAGAAAACAACTCATTCCTGTCCATGCACCAGGTCAGTGGCTCCATTGCCGAAAACTGTATGTTGTTTTGCAAGGTGCACCATAAGCTTGTACCTTCAACCAAAAAGACTTTTATGTAAGGGGTTGTCAACTCCTGCTACTACCAAAGGGTGGCATCAAGTGATCTTGAACTTTAACTCGGACACATATTCCGCGAGATAACTATTCTTAACGCTTATATGTCGTATAAAAGACATGTAGCACAACTCTCTTCTTTTTTGCGTATGTTGATGCCACACCCAGGTTCGTCTTTAGGTTTGCTACAGGAGGAGTCTATTGGAAGATATAGACGAGGAGAAAGATGGTCGTGTCGATATTGGTTATGATGATGATGTCTCGCTAGCTGCATGCTTCTCAGGTGACTCTGATGCTTGTATAATAAAATGGCTGGAAACAACAGTTCTCGTCTACACTGTCTTTATTGTGATACTTTAACAATGTCACAAATACATCAATGATATTATGAATAGCGCTGTGTTCTCTCTATGGCTAAATACTCGTAGGTTTGCGTTGTGTTCTTCATCTTTAGTTACTTTGTTAACTGATTCTAGTGTCTCTAACTGCCACCTGGCTTCTAGTGCTGTTTGTTACTAACGTCTTGAGCGTTGACTCTAACATCTCTATAGTGTTCCTAATATGTCTCTGTTCTCCATGGATCCATGTATCTTGTGTGTCGTCTCTATAGCTCGATGTCTCGTTTCATGTCTGCTCTCTAGTGACTATCTTCGAGGTTCATATGAACGGCTGCTCTCCTTCCAGTGTTGAGCTGGCATCGAGGATCATTGAGACTAGTCGCTCGACCTCTGTGTCTCAACAACTGAAGGCTTCTAGTGTTGGGCTAACATCTCTACCACTGAAGGCTGTCTTAAGAGTCCATGTGAGTGGTCTCTCCTCTCTTGAGTCTTGTGGACTGAAGAATTGCTAAAGTGCTTTGTTACTCGCTATTTAAACTTAGATGCTAGAATGCCATTTATTTGTTTTCTTCTCGCTTTGTCTGCTTCTAGAATATTCTAGTACGCCTCAACTTGTTTACTAGGTACGTTCTCACGTGGGATTTTCTAAAAATATCTAAAGTGCATCGGATTTCATCATCCTATTCTACGCAGATATAGTAGTTAAACTAACAATTGAGGTCATAGAAGCTTTTAAAAAACAAGGACAATTGTGTTTGCTTTGATAGGGCACGACAACAAGATATTTACTAGTGAGACAAGGTTGGGTCACATGATGAAAAACACATTTCAAAACTTCTAGAAAGAAGGCCAAGGCTAGACAACCTCAGTTTGATGTCAATAGCTTGTTTTGTCGGGAAAAGAAGATTCTGGAAAAGAGAATGTCAAGGCTGCCAAAACTTGTTGATTTTCAGTACACCATAACTCTGCGTAATAACCCACTTCCTACAAACAAATAATAACTTAACTCTGTTACAGACAGTAAAAGATCTGTTAATCCTAGTGACTAATATACAGGATTGACAGAATTCACCAGACTTCAAACATCCACTGCCAGATGTGGGAGGAGGCCTCAACTCAACTGAACAGAACATCCTGGAAAGATAAGTGGAGTAGGCCAGTACCTGCAGTCAATCCTAAAAAAGTGTGCCAGTTTCCTAGGTCCAAAATTCAGTTTGGCAGTGATGATTATGGCTGTTGATAGGGACAATCCAGGAGTCCATCTGGGGAAGCATATTCTTTGCTTCCTTAGCTGGTTTGATTGATCTTTTCTTCATTTTCCTACAAGTGTTGCACTGACTGCATTATGTTTTAGTATTGCATACTCTGTGGTTAGTGTCCATCCTGAATAGTTCTTAACTTGTCTTGAGTATGTGTTGTATTTTTATACGTCATGTTATACTGTGTTAATTCGACTATCTAGTCTGGGGACTTAAAAGTAGTGGGGAGTCAGTCCACGTTGCACACAGGAATGTTTATTGATTCTGTAGTGCCATAATTTGAGTCGCCTCACTTATAAAGTAGGTTGGATGTTCATTGGAGTTGCGGGATACTGCCTAGAGCATTGCGAGGCAACATCTCAACACCAAAACTACTTCAGAGTGCCTTTTGGTTCATTAGGAGGAACCCTACAAAGGCACGTGACATTATGTGACAGACAGAAATATGTAAAGTTACACATAAACTGAAAAAATATCTACACACAGTACAGTTAGCACCCACTTTAACGCTGTGGTACTGGTGACATTTAAACAACTGTCTAGTTTTTGTTCACATTAAGTAAAAACATTAACATTAATACTAAACTGAAAATTGTAATTCTAGTGTCAAGTTAGTATTGTTGCATGGAGCGCAAACATGAAGAACAACATAGCAATTACTAATAAACTATAAACAGCATTTCTTTACTGGTGCCTGCACAGAATAGAGAGAATTAAATTGTATGATAGAATCATTAATGTAGAGCTTTCAGAGAGAACTTAACAAATTCCAGTGGACCAAGAGGTGAAGAAAAGACGGTGGCGTTGGATAGGACATACTTCGAGAAAACTTGAAAACAATATGACTAGAATGTCTTTGCACTGGAACCCACAGGGGCAAAGAAATACAGAAAGATCAAAAACACACGTAGAAGGAAGCTTGAGAGTGAAAAAGATAGGAGGACATTGGGAAAGCTGCATGCAATAGCGAATTAATGAACGACCATGCGTGGCGTTGGCTAAGGGTCTGTGCTCCACTGGAGGTTGACTTGGCAGAAGAAGAAGTAAATAAAATAAAGTAAAAAAATCTTTAAAAAGTTACCAAAAAAAAAAAAAAAAGACTCCCCAGGGAGCATTCAAAATATGGTGCTAGTTCCATATTATATAGAGACTCATCATCCTTTGATAAGTGAAGTGACCAACTTACACAGGCTGCGTTTACTTCCCAGCTAGGAACCCAGGTCTTTAACAATCAGAATTTTTCATTCGAAGTCGGAGTGTATCTGCCGGAGAGGCGAGGAACCAACAGTCTGCATACAAATAAACAAGATCTTGAAAAGGGATGTGGACACAAAGCTTAAGTTCGGGAACAAGACTAAAATTCCAGAAGGGGACGAACAACCTGATCTTTCCACCTGAGTTTACAGCCGGTGAAAACGAGGAATAAGAAAGGAGAACAAGCTAAACCTGTCCATACCAATCACCAAACACCAGACAAACCTACCAGCCAGTGGGCTACCACAACTGCCTATAGAGCGCAGTCATAGATTCTTTTGGGTTCTGTTCACGTGGTTGCCAGATTTTTTGGTGGTTTACGGCTAGGCTGCGATGTCTGTTCCTTTCAACAAATCCAATTTAAGCAAACCCCTAATTAGTCGTTTCTGACTTGTTTGTTAGGGGGAGTATATCTATTCCCTCTTCCCCACACAGGGCTCTGAACCTTAAAAGTTAATCAGTGATTGATGTGGCTACATTCCCCCCAAAATAGGACCGGGTCTTATTTTATTATTATAATGTTTTTTTTTTTTTTGCTTTCAAAAATTCATCAGGATTATTTCCGGGGAATGCCACTGTTTTAAGATACAAAATCTACATTTATTCATGTGCACAATTTTTCATGTATTTAAATACAGCTATGTCAACGTCTTCTGGAACATCGTCATGACTCTGCAAGTCCAGAATTTAGACCGGCATTTTTCTATTTCCTGTAGAACCAATGGCCACAGTCTTTCATTCTATCTTGATTCTTGACTATGGCTTATTTCTTTCGGTAGGGCTTATATTAAAAGCTTAATGAATATCGTGACAGGGCTTTCTTTTGTTTTTGTTTTTGAAATAGGTCCTATTTTTGGAGCAAATACTGTATGTACAGAATATGGCAATACTTACTCATCGAACACTATCCTGCCTCTTTCATCCGCTTTCTTCCAAGCCGCCATGAAACCACCGACCTCGTTGCAACCTTTGATAAACACGGCCAGAAGACCAGCAACCATCATCACAAACTGGAAAGTGTCGGTCCATAGCACTGCTTTCATCCCGCCCTGTTGATGTATATAAGGTAGGAAATTGTTGGCACCTTTCCGTCTGTCCAGGCGATAATATTGTACAGGGTCATCGAAAATGATTGTCGGTATTTTAAGTCGTTATTACAGAAGAAGTATTTCTTCTACGATCCTTCTGTCTGAAAACTTATATCAGGAGGGCGGTAGCTTTTATGAAAGCTATCGTGCAGTCCATATCTCCCCGTGTACTATACAGTTTTGTCTTTAGTGTAGATGTAACAGGCCAGATTGCGTCTCTGTTGTCAGCATTCAGTTGAAGAAGAAGTATTCAATGTATTTAATCTGGTGTCGCAAAATATGCAGAAAACTTATAATTTCGTGTGTCCTGGTGTGACCGCGAAGCCTAAAGTGGAACTGAGAAGATCAGGAACATCCAGAACCTTAAAGAGCGGATGAATCAATATAGCAATTGCAGCTGTAACTATGGATAAGATTCAGAATACTTGGCAGGAGACTGAATACCGTCTATACATTACCAGAGCTACAAAGGACGCCCATAGCGAATTGTACTAAGTACTAAGGTAAGTCTAAAACTCTAAACTTTTCTGAACATTTTGAGACGCCAGATGTGTATATTCATTAAATACTACTTAGATACTACAGTTAAAATTTCCGGCAATTATTCTCGACAACCATGCATTGAGTTACATCGAGACGCTGCGATCATAGCCCATGTCAGTGGAGAGTGTGACTAGCAACAACCGTCTGTGTTAAGAAGTCTTCCACAATTAAAGCAACTGATTTCAGGACCAGTGTTGGTACCACCCAGTCAGCAGCAGCCAAAACCCCGCCAGTATAGACGACGGGGGAAACAAAAAAGTTTTTCATTTTTGCTTCCTACAAATCAATCACAGAGCACTGTTGCCATTGCAGACATTTAATGTGCTTTTTCTGAAACGTCCAGCTCTTATCCTGTCTGCAATCAATTTCATCTTTTTCGTATTCGCTTTCTCTCTCTCTCTCTCTCCCCCCCCCCCCCCCCCCCATTCTGGACAACCAATGTATGTGGTAGATTTTCTCAGTATGATGCAAGTCTTTGAAATGCCACCCCTCAATGTTGAAAATGTATTTTGATTTGGCGGTGTATGCCGTCCCCTTAAGTGTCACCTGCTGCTGCCGCCTTTCTGTATCAGACCATGGAACGGCCCTGCATGCAACACAGTCTATGGCATCCTTTTCCCACGACTCCGCTTCAACACAGGTACCCCACACGCCCCATTTGCACACATGTGTATGCCAATGTAGGTAAAATAATATGTGTGTACAATATAGGTAATTTCATAACAGTATAGTGTTACAGTACTGAATACTCCATATTCTTCCATATGCTCTAGAGCCTCAGTTCGACATCACAAATGTATGACAATTATTGGCACACATGACCATTCTAATTTTTAATACGCTGTGTATCTGTCATGATGTTAACATGTCTCGCATGTTGAAAACATAATGTTCATCCATATTCTCTTATTGATATCTAACTCACTTCTGCCATCAACTGTTATTATTATTACATGTCAAAAATAAGAAATTGCGTGTCCTAGTAAATGTCTATAATTAATTTCGCAGAGAATTTCTATACATGGCTAGAAGAGACCTCTTAGCCCTTTTACAAAATCATGGTGGTGAGGGTGCGGGAGTTTCGCACCGCACCCCTCCCCTCCTCCCGCAGCTCCCCCTTTCCCCCTTTAAAACTTGTAAGGAAGGGAAGAGAGAACTGTTGATCAGTGCAGCATAGGAGAAGTACAAGTTGTACTTACCAGTGTCGTGTAGAAAGTAACGACAACCCCGACTCCAACCAGACACCCCCATAAGTTAATTCCAGTCACTGGGTGGAAAAATATAAGACTGGTAAAATATAATACAGTGCACAAACATTACATTACAGTACTACTGCTATAAATTTTTAAACTTGAGAGAAATCACAAATCTAGCCATTCCTTCTGTGGGTTGACATTTTTCGTAATTTGAAGCCCTACTATGGCTCTTGCCAGGTACCGCAATATAGCCCGGACATAAATATTGCCTAATAATTCAGATTATTCTCTATCATCATTTTCAGGATGAAATTTTTTATTTGAAGCTCCACCCTGGCTTTTGCCGGGGGCCGCAATATAGTCAGGCCATAAATATGGCCAAATGTCTGAACTCGGTTTCTGGGACCTCTCCACGGCGATCCTCATCCGCATGGTGGCACTTTGTGTCATCGGGTGTTTATCGCTTGTGTGATGTCCTGGTGGGTAAAAGAAGGAAGACAGTGACTTAGCAAGCTAAAATCGCCATGAGGTTAAATAAACCTGGTAAGGCTTAGGTATAATAAATATATACTTGATTCTGTTTTTTAATCGAACCTCACCAAGCCTGGAATCTGTACACCTCAGAATTCACATGGGGACATCAATTGTCAGTTATATATATATATATATATATATATATATATATATATATATATATATATATATATATATATATATATATATATATATATATAATGTTAATTATGTGACAGATGGGAAACCAGTTGTCATATATAATTATGTTATGCCAGTTATATTGATTGAGATTTGCCCGATTCCTATATATTTTCAAACCACGCAACGCACCTGTCATGAGTTTCACACCCATGTAAACTCACTCACTGATTCCCATTCTTTGTGATGTGAACTCATGTAGTTAAATTGAGAATACCTTTTGAAACATAATTGTATTTAAGCATGTTAACCCCTAAAAAAAGTTCTAGTGTAAAGAGATTAAAACTATTGACACATATGAATGGTTTATCTTTCTCTTTATGTTAAATCTTGTGGTTGGAAATAATTTCCTCGAGAAACTAATGGGGATGAAATGTTTCTTTTATCATAACCCCCCCCCCTCCCCCCCCCCCAAAAAAAATATCACTAATATAGACTGTTTTGTAGAATTACCATTCTTTACCTTAATCAAGAATGTGAAAACACGTTACTACCCTACTCCATATGTTTATGTCGTGTAACAATATATTAGGACTGAAGACAGTGTGGCCATTGGTACGAACTTTCCCAACTGTGTCTACAGGGACTGTTCAGTTGCTCTACTTCTAAGTGGAAGTTCCAGGTGGAGGTTCCAGTGCAGCTGCAGGTGTCAGATTGTCTAGACTGGACTAGAAGATTCGACCTTCCTGAAGTGTCTCCGAGACTGAGCCAGAAGCTGACCCAAGAAACAATAACTACAGATGAGTCACACAATCGTTCAAATGTCAGTCTGGGACCAGTATTTCAGTCTCCCCAGTCCCACGATATAATTATCTAATGATATAAACAAACGATTGTTTTAATGTTTCTTCCAGTTTTATTGAATTAATTTTGACTGTAATCACTGTATGTCAGTGAATAATAGCTACTATAATTTAACTATATACATATAAATATACCATTCACATAACGGTAGGGAATTAGATGTGGGCAAACCCCGAATCCTTTCTTTTAACCAGCAAAACTGGGAGATAAATTATCTTTTAGGATGTTTCACAGTTTGCGATTCCCTCTGTAGACTGCACATAGTGCATTGGGTAGAAAAAAAAGCGAATTCCACGCCACGCCACTTAGATTGCCTTATGTTCTGACCAGGAAACGAAATGGGGAAGCTTCTTTTCAAGAAGTGTCGTCACATCGTGACACCTACAGGAGAGAAGTGATTGGAGATTTAGGTCAAGGAAGGCAGATATAAACTGTACAATCCTTAGCACGGGGCTAAAGGGTACATAAGATAGTATTTGGTGTAGCCGTTTTCTGGTGGTTTCAATTTTCTAAAAGATCCGTGATTCGCCATGTTATTCTGGCAAATATGATGGAACTCGGAGTAACTGGGGTGTCAAAACAATTAGTCAGCCATTAGGCGATTCTGGATCATAAGACCTTGTTTTGCAGAAAGCGGTTCTATCTCTGTTAAGATTCCTTTTCCGTCGCCATTACAAGCCACAGGCAGATGGAATATCTCAAGTCATGAATACCAAATATACGCAGCACACACACACACACACCAAGAGTCGCACAAAGAATAAGGAGGAGGAAAAAGAGAAGAAGAAGAAGGATTAGTAGTAGTAGTTGCAACAGCAGCAGCAGTAGTACTAGTATAATAGTAGTAGTAATTGTAGTAGTAGTAGTAGTAGTAGTAGTAGTAGTAGTATTAGTAGTAGTAGTAGTAGTAGTAGTAGTAGTAGTAGTAGTAGTAGTAGTAGTAGTAGTAGTAGTAGTAGTAGTAGGAGTAGTACTAGTAGTAATAGTAGAAGTAGTAATAGTAGTAGTAAAAGTAGTAGTTTGCAATCAGAATGACTAGGCCAAACAAGCTGCTATCAGAGAAGTATTAATAAAAGCTAGAAAACAGAATAACCATAACACACTTGAGGAAAAATACGGCACCGCTAAGTAAATTTCTTGTACATGAACAACTGAAATATTTAGCTTACACTATGTGTGGGTGACTCGATCTCTTGACCCTTGTTTAATTTTCAGGCAGAACCGTCTAAACGCACGGGCCCGCCGGCCACTAGCCAGGGGGCCCCAGAAGTATAGTGGCCCCATGCTATTCTGTGTATATGTTTAATATTATCGACCATCTATATATTTCATTAACCTGAGTGGTTGTGGTTTGGGCCCAAGCACACTAGTTTTCCAGGGTCCGATAATGCTGTTAAGAAGGCTGTGGGTTTTGGATGCCCCTGGTGATACCCCGCCCCCCAACTACCACCACCACGACCACTCCCAACCCAAATAACCAGGAAAAATCAGGTCCAGTGGACCGGATACTCTGGGTCAAGGTGACAAGTGATATTAAGAACAGGAATCCCGAATTTGCGTCAACAGGAACTAACTTTATCTGTTGTTTTGAGAAAGAAGTGTGCAGGATAAAGCACTTGTTGATAATCACTCCGGTTGTTATATTTCGCATCGCACAGTTTAGCAATCAGCTGAGGGTAAATGTGTAAGGGAAGAATAAACAAAACTGAAGTTATAGGGATTTTTGATAAAGGCCGAAAGAGTCTAAAATGTATAACAAGAAATAGCCTTGGAAGTAAAGACTGTAGGATTGATAACGATCATATCACCCACTGTATACCGACTGCTGAATGAACAAATATATGAAGCTAGCATACTCAAATTCTTATCAACAGTACTCTGTTAGTATGAAAAGTTGACATTTTTCTAAAGACCGAACACAAATAGTCACGACAGAGATGAAATCTTTACGTACAAGCTAACTGTAACAAGGAAAGATTGACTTAAAAACGATGACATCAGGAGGTGGGTCTGCACAGCACCAGTACTTAACTTTATCGCTAGCTCAATGATCAAATGACAGTGTTGAATAAAAAATCGACAGCATAACCCATGGGACACTTCCATAAGCGCTCCATTCCCATCTTCAGCAGCAAGCGAAGAGTTCCAATTGCGACAGTACCAGAAACCATAGATCAAATGGGTTGGCCACGTACCAAGATTGACACCAGACAGGTATGTTATACACATACAGCGGTAACAGAGCCAGTGATCAGCCATGCAAAGTATGGACTGCGGAAATAACGGTGACGCTGAAAAATACTATACACGAAGCGAAAGGACCAGTCCCAAAAATCTCTTCCTGCCCTGACGCCGCGAGGCATTCCAGTTAGAGAAAAGAACAAGCAGAAGAACATACTCAAAACGCACTAAGTATTAAAAATCGACCACAGCCGAATTTACCGCCCAGTCTGTATACTGTTTGAGAACATAACCGTGGCTTAGGCGTTGCGAACATGCTTTATAATCCCGCAACTGCAGTTAGCTTAAATGCCATCTACCCAAACACAATGTATACAAGTTATCTTATTATGTATTTAAAAAAATACATTTCATATTATTCCAAACAAAACTATTTTATTCATTCATAAATGAGCACCCCCGTGTGGGTTCCGGGGCCCCATTGTGGGGAAAACAAGAATAGACCCACTGCCTCCCCAAAAGCATGTCGTAAGAGTCGACTAATTGGGGAGCTTCCTTTGAAGTCAGAGTGCATCAGCCGGAGAGGCAAGGAACCAACAGTCTGTATTCAAGAGAATGAGATCTGTAAAACTGATGCACACGCAACACTCAGGTTCTAGAGCAGGACTGCAGTTCAGTAGTGGACTGGAATGAGAATGAAGAAAGACATGATTACAGAAAGATACAAGCTGAGCGTCTTAGAAGAAACACACTAAGCATAAACGATGGTAACAACAGTTCAGAATTCAAACGATGTAATTATGGAAGCGCGTTCGGGTCTTGTTAGTCACACTCGCCATCACCATGGGCTGTGAGACCAATGCCTCCTCGTAGCACAATATAACACTATAGTTTGAAAAGACGGAAAGGTGCCACCATACTTAATGCCCAGAATCAAAGAAATAAGTGGAGTTCTAAAAATCACTGATAAAATAATATAAACTCAGAGGTGCTGAAGACGGTGAGAACAAGGTATGGGTTGCATTCGATAGCAAGGGATATGACTATAGGTTGTCAGTTGGTTAAGGGCCTATTTTTTTAATAGGGGATAAAGAGCAAGGAGGAAAACAATGTTTGTTGTTGTTGCCAAGGAGCTATCCCAAAATAAAGACACCCCACCCCGATAGCACAGTGGATGCACTCTCGTCGGTGGAGTCGAAGTGTTTGAGTTAAAATCCACACGTGCTGCCCTGCTCCGCCCCCTAGTCCCTCTCTTTTGACCTTGGCTCTCGGGTCGACCCAGATAGTGTCCTGGGAAGTATAGACGGCTAGCGTGATGTTAACAGCATTACCTACAGGGTGCCGACCTATCCATACAATATGTCTAGCATCCTCTGCCCAAGGCTCCACTGGCAGTGTTGCCACTTTGGATGTTTTACTTCCAGATTTAGATTTTTTCCCATGCATTTAGATGGCGTTTTTGACGTTTAGATGGTAGATGTTTTCCATTTGGAGTGAATTTATCAAATCTAACCTAAGAAACAGGATGAAATTTGACCTCTCAAATGCTATCTTGACAATAAAATTTGGCCTGATAAGAGTAGAAAAAGGCTGTTCCACTTATCAGCTCCCTGATTGGGTATTAAGAGAAACTGGAACAGCTAAAGCATACCAGTTATTTTGGATCTGAAGCTTCAACTTCCGATGCCGATGCCATTTGTCCAAGAACAATTCCAAACTTGATCCTCTTTCAGCCGCCCGGGGGCTTGCTATATCGAAGAAGGGTCCTTTGCTTATATGGTTTCCTTTTATTTGTGGTGTGTAGTCACACCTGATATTATTGTTGTTTGCTTCCTTGCTGTGCTGCGTTGTTTGCGGTTTTGGGTTCTGGTGTGATCCAGATCTCTTTGCGATGATATTGTTGGGTACTAGCTGACTGTTGCTGGTGCTTGGCTTGCCTCGTGCTGGTCGCTGTGCTGGTGCCCTGTTGCTGCTTGGTTGCCGATCTAAAAGCCGCCGGAAAAAGCCAAACAAATATCCGTTGCTCCGTCGATACACACAATGTTCCTTTTCAGGACAACCAGGGCCGTCACAATCTGTTGTTGTGATCGGCCCCAAAAAAAAACAAATTTTTTTTTTCCCACGGAGTGTGGAGAAGTAGTGGACGTAAGATAGACTGCAAAGGAAGGGTCAGTTTGCCCGAATGTGCCAGTAGATGTGATAGTAAGGTCGGGAGAATGAGAGTGACAGATAGATTGAGGGATGTGGCTTTTCGTCGCTGGAACTTCTCGTGGGTTGAAATCCAATGTCCTGAAATAAAACTAGAGGCATTGTTAATGTTCATGTGATTGGGGGGGGGGGGGGGGGGCTTAAGAGATTCTGGAGTTACCGAGTGCTGGTCCCCTTTGGTGCAATGTCTTCAGCGGTCTGCTTCAGCTTCAACTTCATCATCCAAGCTAAGTTTATCCTGTGGATCTTGTAAGGCAGACTTCAGTAAAGATGAGGACATGATTGTATAGGTTAAGTCATATCAATTGCGATGTTTTTTCTAGATGTTTTCCACGCAAATTTAAATGTTTTAAGATATTTTTTGACTCCGTTTTGGATGTTTTCTGTCAAAGAAAAGTGGCAACACTGCCACTGGCAAAAAAGGTGTTTACTCCCCCAGGCTCCCTGCCTATCACACAATAAGCTGTACGAATCATTGTTGCTGTTGATATCAGTGTTATGGTCTACACTACATCTTACCTGCACTCAACGCTAGAGATGGAGCATACAAGACAAACGCCATGTAGATCAACTGAAAAAAAAAAATTGTGATAATTACGTGAAAACTACAAGATCCAAACAATAACACTATGGGCTAAAAAATAATAATCAGGAAAGAATGAGTTTAAATTTAGTTGTAGTAGGCACTAATGATGCAGTCTTTTTTTTTTTTTTTTTTTTGGTGAGACATGAAAGAGAATTCTTAAAAGCTATATAAATCCTATCTTGATATATGGAAGCCAATCATGGACATTTGGTATGAATACAAGTGCACTAAGATACATGGTATAGCATGGTATATACAACTATAGCTTTCTTAAATGTTTGTGTATTCTAGACAAAGCAATAAGGTCTTACTGTTTTCGTAAATTGTTGCTGTGATTGTTATTCGACATTTGCTTCGTTAATATGAATTTCTGTAACCTATGGTGCCATTTCAATGGGTTGAAATGAATTCTGTCCGTATTCCATAGTCGTGGATTTCAAGCTGTACGATAGACATGGCCAATGAGACACCTTTTTTGGGGGTGCCGAGTTGACCATGTATCTTAGTGCACTTGTATTCATGGCGAGGCGCAAACGCCGTCTGGAGGTGACAGGTTCAATTCCCGGCACGGTAACTATAGCTTTCGATTTTTATGTTGTCTAGTGTGTTCTTCTATCTTTCTACTTCTTTCTATGAGTGCCGCTCACAATACTTTCTGTTACTTGATTAATTCAGTTACTCAGGAGCACAGTGGGCGGGTAAATTTGGTCTCCTATTTAGCTGTAACGGAATAACTACTCTGCCTTTGCTGTTGGATTTTATAGTAAAGTTATAAAATAAAATATTTATATATTTTAATGTTTCCTTTATGTGTATTTTTTAAAACCGATCTCCCAACTACGGCGTTTCTCATAACAAAAAGCCTACACAAAGTTTGCTTGTTTAAAAAAAAACAAAAAAAAACTGAACCTGATGTGGAAACACAAGTAGGGTTTCGACCAGGCATCTGAGAATGATCTAGTTGATTACACATCCTTCTCATGACGTTGCAAACCAAACGAAGCATTTGTTGCCTGTTTGGAGTTTTACTAGACAAATTACGTTCAGTAGCATGGAAAAGACGGTGATGGAAGGTGCATTTTGTGGAAGGCGAGGCAGGGGTCGACCACCGAAAAGATACAAGAAGGCCTTTCACAGGGTGCAAAATATAGGATTAGATGAAGAGTATATCAGAATTATTAGTAATCTATACTGGGAACAAATAGCAACAGTGAGACACAACATCGTCTCACCACAGATATAGATAATAAGAGAAGTATGTCAGGGATGTTTTATCCCCAAGCCTTTTCTACTTACATACAGAAAACATTTTTAAACAAGTTGATGAATTGCCTGGACTTAATTTTATTGGAAGAACAAGCAACAGTCTGAGAGAAGCTGATGACACAGTGTTACTAGCAGAAAGCGAGCATGAATACAAGACCTAGTGGATCAAGTCAACCAGCGGAGTGCAGAGTATGATTTAGATATTACCATTCCAACAATAAAATCTATGGTAATTAACAATGGAAAAAAGAGCCATCAACAGTACACACTCAGTAAACGGCGAGGTATTAGAACTAGTTACACATTTCTGCTATCTTGGACTCATAATAAATATATTAGGCAGAAGTGAGACAGAAATCAAAAACAGAATAGGAATGGCTTAAACTGTCTTTAATAAGATGCACAAAATATTGACTGCACAAAATATTGACCGCTAGAGAGATAAATAACACATTAAAATGAGAACTGACACAAGTTATGTATACTCAACCCTGCTTTATGATGCAGAAACTTGGACAATGAACAAGCAAATGGAAAATATAATTGGGTATCTGGTATTGTGGATATAGAGAAGAACAGGTGGTATTTCACGAAAGCAAAAACAGTTCAGCACAGAGGTTATGGAAAGCCTACGAATGAAAAGAGAATTACTGGGAACAAAAGGAGACAACTGAAATAATGTAGCCATATTAAAAGACATAACATTCTTTTAAAAACCATCTGGAGGGAAAAGTCGAGGACAAGAAAGCAGGAGGTAGACAACGTTGCAAAAGGGATGACAGCATCAAGAGATGAACGAACAGCAGTCTAAGAGAGTGTACAACCACGAAAGAGACTGAGCATACTGGAGATCGACTGCAGCAAACCTTCATTGTGGAGACGACACCTGATTGAGGGATTGAACGCAAAGCAGTCTTCTGTCAGATCACATGCAATGACTTCAAACAATGGTATGTATAATTTTAAAACCGCGTAAACAGCCATTATGCAACAGAAAGAGAAAAGCAACAGGGGGGAGAACCTGCTCAGTCGTAGGAGCTTTGTATTCAGGAATAATCAAAGCTTCTCTAGCATGAAAAGTTATTTCTTTGTTGGCTGGCTTGCTAAAAACCGTTTACAAACAGTGTCGTATTCTTGTCTTGTTGTCTCGGCCTATTGTTAACTCTTACTTCTGCAGTTGTAGACATACCCGGGAAGTTTTTTATTTTTAAGTGTCTACCAAATCACTATATTCACAGTCTAAGTAACTAATGAACGGCGTTGCCCCTACTAGATCTCTGATGTCAGTATTTCATATATTTTACATTGATTCGCTCTATTTCAGCTTAAATGTTTATTTCCTAATGTTGCATACACGGGGAGAGCGGTGGTGGAGGGGAGGAGGGGGGGGGAGTCTCTGTAGCAAAGTGGTCGTTTGCCTCGCGCTCTGAAGGTCCTAGTTTCGTTTCAAGACTGCGTCGTTCGGTTTACGAGTGCAGCTTTAGGAGAACCACGGGGATCGTCGTCAAAGCTACAGAGTTCGCGCTGATGTCTCCCATTATTTTACCGTCCCAGTGTATTTAAGTGTCTACACAAGTGGTTCCCCATTAGATAAGATACACTGGCCCCTGTGTTTTTCCCCCCTCTAAAGCCTGTTACGGAACCCATACTTTTAATAGTCGTATTTAAAAATATTTTTAGTCGTAGGACCTAGGCTTCACTCTCTTGTGAGACGTAGGTGGGTTGGGTTAGGCCTAGTTCGAGATTTTTTTCTGGTAGTTAACAGCATTAGAAAGCCTGGAAACTCATTCTTACCACCCTCGAAATATTGGACTGTCCTGTGACGTCATCGGGGGTGGGGGAGTTGGGAAAACACCCAGTAAACTCTTGAGGAAAGGTCTGATTCCACGTCCACGTCTGGACGTTTAGCTCCAGTATTTGAATTCTGCGTGCCCATGTTCTTCACAGCTCTGGCAAACTGTTCGTTCTTTTTCTCTCAAAGTAATCCTCTCCGACTTCGAAGGAAACACCCTAATTTGTCGTCTTTTACGACATGCGGCAGTGAGTCTTTTCTCATAACGCACCCTTCATTCGTTTCGCGGACCACCGGGGTCCGCGGATCATCAGTTGGGAATCTCTGGTATACGCTTTGCTTACAAATGTTAAAGTAACCCAGTTGCTGACTGACTGACTGACTTTCTACCCCACCAGGACATCACACAAGCGATAAACACCCGATGACACAAAGTGCCACCATGCGGATGAGGATCGCCGTGGAGAGGTCCCAGAAACCGCGTTCAGACATTTGGCCATATTTATGGCCTGCCTATATTGCGGCCCCTGGCAAAAGCCAGAGTAGGGCTTCAAATGACAAAAAATTTCGTCCTGAAAAGGACGAAACTGGATATAACCCAGTTGCTGAGTCTGATGTAAGAATATGAGACTTTATAAGGTAGAGCGACCAGGTACACTTTTTTCTCCCCTGTCTCTTTTTTTTTTCTATCTATATTTTGCTTCTAGCTTTCATCTTTAGTTTGTTCGTTCGTTCTGTCTTTCCAGACGATAGTGTTGTATTGTGCAAAGGGGTGGCATGAGAATCACACTCCATGGCGATGGCGAGTGGGATTAGAAAGACCTGCCCGCCGGAAATAAAGTTCTTTCCCTTCACAGCATAAAGTATTGTTACTACAGAGACCATGTAGTGCCCACGCAGCATGATCCCTCTCTCGTCCTGCTTTAATAACTCAAAATGAAAGATAATGCCAATACCCTCGAAACAAAGCATGCCGTAGAAGCTGCAGGATCAGAAGAGCAGTACTCCTGTCAGAGCTTCCTTCACAGAACAACAGCCAAGGCTAAGGCCCTTGTCTGATCTGCCATAGCATTAAGTTTTCACACTGCATTCCCTCCTCTCCTTTCAACTTTAAGCGAAACTAAATTCGGACATTTTGCAAATGAATATGCCTTGTCTGACAACCAGACATTGTTATCTATATAATACACTCCTTAATTTTGAAATACCACACACTTCGATCTACGATACGCTGCTTAAGAAAGAAGTAACATTTAAGTCACAAGCTCTGATGTACTTACTCATAAGAAATGGTGACAAAATACAGATTAGCTGGAGACCATTTATGGAGTGGTTTAGTCATAGACTAAATAGTTCCGGGAGATTCACAAACTGCATTGTGATACTTTAAAATACGGAAGTTGTAACTGCGTTAAACGATATAATGATTTAGCTGTTAACATTGTGTTTTATCATCCTCTTCATCTTCATCATCATCAACATCTCCACCATCATCATCCTCATCATCATCGACTTCATTATATCATCGTTATATTCTTCACCACCATCGTCATCATCAACAACATCTTCATCATTATAACCATCATCTTCATCATATTTTTATCCTGATCTTCACCATCATCATCATCAAATTCCTCCTCATCATTACCATAATTATCATAATCACCAAGTTTTGTTTCAATCAACACATAATGTTAAAAACAATTAATTTAAATACGAAATATCTACTGTCATTTTCGGAGGTTGTGCACATTGTGGTTACATGGACATTACTGGGAATATGTCCTAGCATAACTTCACTACTGCTTACATGATGTTTGTGTCCAAGAATTTAAACACACACAATCGTTTAGTGGGATGTTTTATGTAATTATAATGTTATCTAGAATTTCATTTGTTTTCTAGTGTGTCTAGAATGTAATCTAGAATTGTATCGATGTTTTTGTGTGTGTGTCTAGAACGAACGAACGAACGAACGAGCATACTTTATTTTCAAAGGGTTACTAATTGGGCACGCAGGCCCGTCTGACATTCGGCCCTTCTAAGCACTCATTTTTCAGAGTACCAATGCCTGTTATCAATAATTCATGTTATGGATGTAATAAAGAAATATACATTATGGAATAATGCATACACACATCATGTGTACACAATCTTGCACACTCAAACACACACACACACACACACACACACACACACACACACACACACGTATACATACTCTTAAATTCTCATACATGCACACTCATATACAGACATACATAATACATACATACATACACGCATCTACATACATACACAGACATAAAACACACACATATATACATAGACATACATGCACACAAATAAAACACACACACATACATACATAGACATACACGCAAACACACATTCTATACATACACACCTACACATGCATGCATGCATACATAACATAAGTGTTCCGTTCTTCTTCTAACTCAAGTATGAGTCTGAAGTGTTACAATTATATCGTCCAGTGGTAGGTAAATCAAAGACTGGCTTACCGATTGAAGTATCATGACACTTGATCCAAGTATACGAACAGAAAAACTGAACCTCATCTCCAGGTACTGAAAAAAATAGTGTTTTCTCATTATATCTGAGGATAATCAAATGTATTTAAGAGTGTTGTTGCCATTATATTGTTCTTCCTTTTTTTCTATCCGAACGTAATGAAATATATTTAAGATTTGTATACTAATATAATATTTTCTCTTCTTTTGTCTAAAGATGATAAAATATATTCAAGAGTGGTATACCCTTGTAATGTTTTTTTCTTCTTCTATCGAAAGATTATGAAATATATTTAAGAGTGTTATGTCAGAAACTGTTCTTCCTTTTTCAAAATTGGAATACTGAAATAACAAAACAAAAATGTTATCAATATATTGTTCTTCCTTCTTCCTTGGCGCCCTCAAAACAGAACATTGGCTGAGTGATGGTGTGGGTTCACAAGAAAGCTGCGATATCTACACTTGTTGACTGGTAGGTCAAACTTCAGTAAATTATTACTTGTATCAAGCTTCAGTTTCCATCCCGCTGATATAAATTCATGCCGACAATATTCAGGATCCTGTTGGATATGAGGCAGAGTCTTCGTTTTTGCTGATTCACTAGCCTTGGCTCAGAGAGTTAGGGGCTAAGTCACTGACTGTATTGTCTCTACTGCGACATCTCTGATCCATCTTAACATCGTCAAAAGCATCGTAGTCGTTATATTCATTATTGTCTTCGTCATCATTATTATCTTCATCATCATGGATATCCTCCTTATTTGCAACAGAAGAACTGGTGTCATTGTCATTATCTCTAAAATCACTGTACTATCATCATCTTCATCGTTATCGTTGTCAATATCATCGTTGTCAATCCTCCCGTTCAAACAAAACAGTGAAAATCTGCTGCAGTGGCTCTCCTAAACTATCAGTCCTGCACACTTGCTGTACACATGCTCCAACTGTAGTCGCCGTGGTGTTAGCGGCTAGATGATGCTCACCTGCGAATCCGAAAGTCGTGGGTTCAAATCCGAACTGTTCACAAATGACCTTGGCTTCTAAATCGACCCAGCCTTAAATTGGCACCAGGTAAAAGTCCTGGGAAGCTTAAGGTGACCGGCATGATGTTGACCACATCACCCACCGAGTTTAGGTTAGTCTATAAAATAAAGATCTAGCCCTATGTGCCTAATAGTGAAGGGGTGGAAAACGTTCCTATACTTTACTTTACTTTCCTCTATGTACAATAAGCCTGAAGGGATGGAAAACGTTCCTATACTTTACTTTACTTTCCTCTATGTACAATAAGCCTGAAGGGGTGGAAAACGTTCCTATACTTTACTTTACTTTCCTCTATGTACAATAAGCCTGAAGGGGTGGAAAACGTTCCTATGCTTTACTTTACTTTCCTCTATGTACAATAAGCCTGAAGGGGTGGAAAACGGTCCTATACTCTACTTTAATTTCCTCTGTGTACAATAAGCCTGAAGGGGTGGAAAAAGGTCCTATTTACATTCCTCTATGTACAATACGACTGAAAGTGTGGAAAACGGTCCTATACTTTACTTTACTTTATGCACAATAAGCCTGAAGGGGTAAAAAACGGTCCTATACTTTACTTTATGTACAATACGACTAAAGAGGTGGAAAGCGGTAACATACTTTACTCTATGCACGGAAGACACGGAGGGGACACAATGACGCATAATGTGGTGAATATCAACTCACCTGGAAGTCACGGAGGTGAAAGAATGACACATAATGTGATGAATGTCAACTCACCTGGAAGTCACGGAGGTGACACAATGACACATAATGTGATGAATGTCAACTCACCTGGAAGTCACGCAGGTGACACAATGACACATAATGTGATGAATGTCAACTCACCAGGAAGACACGGAGGTGAAAGAATGCCACATAATGTGGTGAATATCAACTCACATGGAAGACACGGAGCTGAACAAATGACACATAATGTGGTGAATGTCAACTCACCTGGAAGACACGGAGGTGACACAATGACACATAATGTGATGAATGTCAACTCACCTGAAAGTCACGGAGGTGAAAGAATCACACATAAAGTGGTGAATGTTAACTCACCTGGAAGACACGCAGGGGAAAGAATGACACATAATGTGGTGAATGTCAACTCACCTGGAAGTCACGGAGATGACACAATGACACATAATGTGATGAATGTCAACTCACCTGGAAGACACGGAGGTGACACAATGACACATAATGTGATGAATGTCAACTCACCTGGAAGACACGGAGGTGAAAGAATGACACATAATGTGGTGAATGTCAAATCACCTGGAAGACACGGAGGTGAAAGAATGACACATAATGTGGTGAATGTCAACTCACCTGGAAGACACGGAGGTGACACAATGACACATAATGTGATGAATGTCAACTCACCTGGAAGACACGGAGGTGAAAGAATGACACATAATGTGGTGAATGTCAACTCACCTGGAAGTCACGGAGATGACACAATGACACATAATGTGATGAATGTCAACTCACCTGGAAGACACAGAGGTGAACAAATGACACATAATGTGATGAATGTCAACTCACCTGGAAGACACGGAGGTGACACAATGACACATAATGTGGTGAATGTCAACTCACCTGGAAGACACAGAGGTGAAAGAATGACCCATAATGTGATGAATGTCAACTCACCTGGAAGACACGGAGGTGAAAGAATGACACATAATGTGGTGAATGTCAAATCACCTGGAAGACACGGAGGTGAAAGAATGACACATAATGTGGTGAATGTCAACTCACCTGGAAGATACGGAGGTGACACAATGACACATAATGTGATGAATGTCAACTCACCTGGAAGACACGGTGGTGAAAGAATGACACATAATGTGGTGAATGTCAACTCACATGGAAGACACGGAGGTGAAAGAATGACACATAATGTGGTGAATGTCAACTCACCTGGAAGACACGGAGGTGACACAATGACACATAATGTGATGAATGTCAACTCACCTGGAAGACACTTGTAATGCCGAGGTGAAAGAAGAAAGGGATGAAGATAACCCCAGCTCCCAGCATAGAAATCACCATGGCGACGGTCATGTACATAAACATGGTGTTATAGTTGTACACCTCTAAAATATAGAATAAACATCATGTACATCTCAGAATAAAGAATGCAGAATATAGAATACAGAATTTTGTGTATAGGTAACAACATATGCAAAAGATATATTATAAGCCTCTATAATATACAACAACAGTTGTATAATCCTTTGAAATGTACAATAAATATCTTGCATATCTAGAAAATATACAATAAACATTTTGTATATCTCTAAACAAAATGAACAAATACTGTATATATCTTTAAAATATACCATAAATGTGCATATCTCTAAAATATACAAAAACGATCTTCTGTATCTCTAAAATATACATCACATATCCTGTATATCTAAAAATATAGAGCAAAAATCGTGTATATATCTAAAATATCTGCATACTTTTTTTTTACTTCTAAAATATACAATAAATATCGTGCATATCTCTAAAACATATAGTAAACTGGGCGTTGTAAATGTAAATTTGCATTAAGCTTTCACACTATGAGACGAATTGAGTGTATAGTGATAACACATAGGTTTATAGAATAATTAACATCCAATAATGTTGGTGTCAACATCATGCCTTTGTTTTCAGAACATTCCAGAACCCCCCCCCCCCACCTCGCCCCCCCCACACCCACACATTTTAGAGGGTGCTATGTAACACCTTCTGGCTTATGTTTTGAAGGCTGAAGATTCCGTTTTGTTCTACATCGTTTAGATTGCAAATGGAGGTGTTTTAGGTATCCCTGTTAGTCACCGCAGAGGCTAAGCAGATGCTCAAATGAGAGAAGGAGAAAGAAAGAGAGAGAGAGAGAGAGAGAGAGAGAGAGAGAGAGAGAGAGAGAGAGAGAGAGAGAGACAAACAGAGGGTAAAAGAAAGATACCGATCTAGGTGGGATAACATTCCGTACGACTGAATCCCTCGTCTCGCTGTCAAACACTATTTAACATTGTATACACACGTGTGGCTATGCACGAAGCAGACCAGCAGAAACAAGGCTAAATGAATGGTATAATTGTTCAGAGATTTACCTGTAGGATTGCCAAGGATTGTCAGCGCTGACAGGAACGTCACAGTTAGGGACATGGCCACAGGCACCACAGACATTGACCTGCCAACACAAGACATTACCACCAGTCTTAATAACACCTTATGTCACAGACATTGACCTGCCAACACAAGACATTACCCCCAGTCTTAATAACACCTTATGTCACAGACATTGACCTGCCAACACAAGACATTACCACCAGTCTTAATAACTCCTTATGTCACAGACATTGACCTGCCAACACAAGACATTACCACCAGTCTTATCTCGTTATGTCACAGAAATGTACCTGCCAACACAAGACATTACTACCAGTGTTATCTCGTTATGTCACAGACATTGACCTGCCAACACAAGACATTACCACCAGTCTTATCTCGTTATGTCACAGATATTTACCTGCCAACACATTACCACCAGTCTTATCTCGTTATGTCACAGACATTGACCTGCCGACACAAGACATTACCACCAGTCTTATCTTGTTATGTCACAGACATTGATCTGCCGACACAAGACATTACCACCAGTCTTATCTCGTTATGTCACAGACATTGACCTGCCGACACAAGACATTACCACCAGTCTTATCTCGTTATGTCACACACATTGGTTATTTCATCTGTTTGGACCCCAGTAAGTGGCAGTTTAAACCAACAGGTATGCGAGCCATGTGGAGTTTAAATAATAACAGTTGAGATAAAAACCAGCACAATCAAGAAATATTGCCAACATGTTCATCGTTGTCACCACAAGGAGAGAGGAATAGACAGCCGCCATTAAACAGGCACTGAAATGAGAATAAGAGGGAATGAGAAAAAGAGAACGTCTAAAAGAAACCCTAAGACGAACGTTGATCAGGCGCTTGAATGGATTCCATCCATGATTTTAAAGTGATTGCACAGAATAGAACGCAATGGAGAAATAGACTGTTAGTCCTATATGACCTAACGGCTCAACAGGACAATACAAATGAATGAATCGTCATCATCATCATCATAATCCTCTTCGTTATCGCCGTCGTCATTATCATCATTACCATTACAAAACAGGTCATTTGCAGAACGTCGCTCTCACCGTGGCATACCGGAAAGCCACTGTCTCATGTCAATTTTGCCATTTCATAGGCCTTAAAGACACATTTGTCAGAAGCAGACTGCAGCCGATCGACACAGCACTTACTTTCTGTACTTGCAAATGCCGTATTAGATGTCAATTTGTGATCTAACAGCTCCACCCAATCGGTTCACTTTCCGACGGATTTATTTTCCATTTGTGATCTAACACCTCCACCCAATCGGTCCACTTTCCGACGGGTTTATTTTTTATTTGTGATCTGATATCTCCACCATTCGGTCCACTTTCCGACTGGTGTATTTCAAATTAGGGAAGCATTCACTTGTACTAGCATAATCTTGTTTATGCAATCATCTACATAGACACTCACATAAATACAAAGACGTATTTCCGGGAAACCAGTAGGAAGTTATCAGATCATCTCCATGGGCATCTTAGGAGCATTCACATTAAGGCTCTTAAACAAGTCTTCCTCTATTTGAATTTTTCTGACCACCAAGGCGAAAGTAATAATTCAGTTACTGCCATGAAACCTTGCTCATGTGATCAAACCAGCCTCTACTCCTTGAGAAATTGCTTCTTTCAGAGTTTCGGCGTTCTCAGTCCTGCCGGGATACATTTTCAGCACACGTATATTTATTCGAATTTTTTTTTTTTTACATGTATTTTTTTTCACCTTGTATTTCTCCTAAGTGATTTCCAGAATCCTTTTTACTTGTTTCGTTTCCTAAAAAAAGCTCTTTAGATCCATATTTTCTATTACGTATTTCTGGTATTGGTGATTTCAAGTTCTTTTATCTTATCCGTTTAAACAGTGACATTATGTGCTGTATTAAATGCTCACTTGATAAAGACTTTGGTGACACGTTAGTTTGTATTTGTAAAGCAATAAACTCATATTACTAAACCTTCTCTGGATCCATTACTGCACCTAACGAATTAAATTACTTTACTTCCTTAAGATCCATATTTACTCAATTCCAACCGATAACCGCCTTCAATCCCATTTCTTTACCTTCTTCAGAAACATTACTTCAACCTCTTTAGTCTTATTACTTTATGTCGGTCAGTTCGAGATAAATATCATTCTAAAAAAGGAATATTTTAGCTAGATGAAATTTTTTACACTGAACTATAATAAACATTTTCAATCCCTTTGCTCCACGCCACAACCATCTATTGAAGCGTCCTTCTCCTCTCCCTCACCATCTTTGTGGTAATTAAATGCTAATAGGATGGCCATATGGTCACTTTCTCTAATACAACGTCTCAGTGAACGATTCATGGCCAGTGTGACCTACCTCACTATTATAGTTTACATCTGTGACATCATTTACCTATCTGTCCTCATTTGCATCATCATCCGCATTTATCAATCTGTCATAATTTATAACTATGTCATCAATTACATTTATGTCATCATTTACATTTATGTTATCATTTACATCTCTGTCATCATTTAAATCTCTGCCATCATTTGCATCATTGTCATCGTTTGCATTTATGTCATCATTTACCCTTTATCATCATTTACATTTATGTCATCATTTACATCTCTGTCATCGTTTACATTTATGTTATCAATTACCCTTTGTAGTCATTTACCCTTTGTCATCATTTACATCTCTGTCGTCAAATACATTTTGTGTCATCATTTACATCACTGTCATCATTCACATCCCTGTCATCATTTACATCTCTGTCATCATTTACATATCTGTCACCATGTGCATCTCTGTCATCATTTGCACCTCTTTCATCATTTACATCTTTGTCATCATTTACATATCTGTCATCATTTACATATCTGTCATCATTTACATATCTGTCATCATTTACATATCTGTAATCAAACATAGTTTGACATCTTTTTAAAGCTACCAATTCTCACACTGGAGTTGATAAAAAAAGGTTGAACACATAATGGAAATGAGAAGAATAATAAGAAAGCCAGAATAAAATAGAATGAATAAAGAAAGTAAGAAATAGAGAAAGAAAGAAAAAAGAAAGAAAAAAGAAAGAAAGAAAGAAAGAAAGAAAGAATGAAAGAAAGAAAGAAAGAAAGAAAGAAAGAAAGAAAGAAAGAAAGAAAGATAGAAAGAAAGAAAGAAAGAAAGAAAGAAAGAAAGAAAGAAAGAAAGAAAGAAAGAAAGAAAGAAAGAAAGAAAGAAAGAAAGAAAGAAAGAAAGAAAGAAAGAAAAGACAACAATTACAAAACCACTGTACATAGCACAGAAAAATAAAAACATTCAAACTGAAATAGAAGATGTAGAAACAGACCTTCCGCCCAATAAAAACTCCGTGGTGTTCTCCTTTTTCTGTATCCTGTCTTTGACTGCATAAAACAGCCCGATAGCGGCGGACACGCCCAGCAGAAGGCCAAAGATGACATAATCCACAGTGCTGAATTCTGGGATTTTGCCCGTCTGAAAGCTGTAACTCATGGTCGGCTACTGATACACTGACCGATGGATGGATGGATCAGTTCATAAACCACTGTTGGTTGTTCTCTATTCTGTGACGTCGGAGATGTTAAAGACAATATCTCCTATGTGGCTTAGAGCAGTCCTTCAAAATTGCTAATGAAATCTGCAATAAGATTTTTTTAAAATTAAATAGACATTTATAGAGCTTAATATATATATATATATATATATATATATATATATATATATATATATATATATATATATATATATATTGCTTATTGAAAGATTAACAGAATCTTGAAGTTGGAGTACTTAGTTTCTTTTCATACATTCCTAAACACTTTAAAAATTCAAAACAAGAAAGATAACAGCGTTTGACTCTACCTGTGTGTGAGAACAGTTATATTTTTCCAGGAAGTCAACAAAAACCGCTTAGAGACTAAGGCTGACTGATCAACACTTTTTATCTATGATCAAAGTCGGAACTGCTCACACATTTAACCCAGACATAATCCGACATAGCAACAATTATAATCAAAAAGTAGGTGTCACGGTTCATGACAAAATAAATAGTCGTAAAAAATATCAGTTTTGAACTGTTGTAATTTTTGTACAGTGTATTTGTTGCTGTTGCATTTACATCTATGTTGTCGTTTAAAATTTTGTTTGTCCACTTTTGTTCAGCTACCTAATTATTTTACATTCATGAATGTGGTTAGCCACCAAACCGTCTGTATGCACATTGAATGCTTTAAAGCGTAACTAATACAAATAGTAAGTTTTTATTTAATGACTTCAAAAAGTTGTCATGTATGGCCCTCATGACAACCCAAATGTGACCCCTGCAGCCCTCGAGGGACCCTCAGTTTGACATGCTTGCTTTATAGAACGTCGCTCTCGTCACGGCACGCCTGACAGTCTATTTCTCTTGCCAGTTTTCTAGCCCAATGTGCTTTCACAGCCAGTGAATCTTCAGTGTCGTGTATCTACATTCGCAGAGGTCTGCCTTGGCCTCGTTTTTTTGAACCTATACCCTCCAACATTATTTGTTCCAAGCCGCCACGACGTTTTACATGACCAACATACCCCAGCCTTCTGGAGTTAATACTGTTCATAAATGCAAACTACCGAACGTAAAACTGAATACTAAAACCAGAAACTACCAATCAATGCGGGTGATGGCTTGCAAAAACCTGCAAAGAGAAAACACCCACTACCTTTTCACAAGCATGTTGTAACAGCTAACTGATCAAGGATTTTTTTAAAGTATCCAGAAACCATGAGTTGTAAACCCTTTGGTTCGGTACTATGGATATCGCAACCCTTCGGCCTTGATTCCATTATAGGTGCCGTGAATCTGGGAGAAATGTGGCTTTTCTGCCTACCCCCGGGAGTGAGCCCGGACCACAAGGAGTTCGTCACCATGCCGCCGCGAAAGTCAGGTTTAACCAACTACGCTAGAGAGCCGGGCAAAGGATTTCTTAAAACAAAGTGTTGAGCGCACAGATACAGATGAACTGTAAACCACAAAACAATGTGCCAACCGTCCTTTTAATGGTGAACGGAGAAGATGAAGAAGGAGGAGGAGGATGAGAAAAAGAAGAAGCGCCTTCTAATAAACATCTACACACTTTATTATATTGTTACAAATACAACAACACAAAGACACATTTTGTAACACAAAAGCCGGACAAAATAGGATTCATTACACAGTTGGTCCTTATACCTTGAGCTTTTCACAGTTCATTGTTGACATTTCACCTTTGCTAATAGAAAACGTCCTGAAAAGCTAACAGTCGCGGTGTCAGTGCATTACTTTGGTATCAATAAGTAAACCAGGGACTTATTTATGGATAAATAGACAGTATGGTTCCTCTTACTTTTCAGGAAATGGCTGCCTGCAGCGAGGTGCTGTGATCATTTGGAGTTGACTAGTTTGATTTCCGGCATGAAAATAATATCTTTCGATTTCCATGTTGTCTAGTACAGTGTTCTACAACCCTTGGGCTGCGGAAAAGTCTAAGTCGGCTGTCAAAAATATTCAACTCTGATTTATATAGCTACCCGTTAAGTAGTCGATGTTTTTTTTTTAAGGAAAAGGAGAAAACTGGAGTACACCGGGACAGTAGGAGAGTTGGAGGGAAAGAGAAGTAGACTGAGACCGAGAGAAAAGATACTGAACAGTTTTCTGACATCATGGCATGGAGGATCATCTGTCTCAGAGTTGACTGAAAGTACACGAGATAGAAAGTTGTGTGTGGATAGACATGACTACCGACGCCACACAACATGTACTTAAAGAAGAAAAAGATGAACAAGAAGCAGTAGCAGATGTCGCATTAGCTGAAAACTACGATTTTGGAACGTTGGATTTAACGAATAAATTTATATCTACATTTGTTTTTGTTTCTGTGTGTAAGATATCGGGATGGAGGGAGTTGGGGGGGGGGGGGTGTTCTGGTGGGCCGTGGGTGTAAACAGGTTGAGAAACAGTAGTCAACTATGTTCTTCTTTTTATGAGTGATAATCAATACATGACAAGGCAGAGCTGATCTCTCGCCTCTGGAACAAGGTAATAAGTGAACTGAAAGATATCGAAAGCATGTCATCTTGTGTGTTCTTCTAACTTCCTATTTATTTTTTTGAGTGCTAATTAGTACATGACAAGTCAGAAGTGATCCTTCGCCTGTGGGACAAGGTAATAAGTAAAATAGAAGACACTGAAGACCTGTCTTCTTCCTAAAGTCCTTGCTATGTGGCGTTTGTAATCATGTCTATCCAAATCTTCTGTATACTTTCAAGCTGATCTTCCATGCAATGAGGTCAAACTCTCCGGCATATTTTCTCTCTCTCTCTCTCTCTCTCTCTCTCTCTCTCTCTCTCTCTCTCTCTCTCTCTCTATGTCTCTCTTACCCTCCATCTTTCCTTCTCACGATATAACCAAAGAATTAAATTGTCTCTTTCTAATGTGGGCAGTCAGTTCTCTTCGTGAGTCAAATTATTTCAAGATACACACACACACACCCACACCCACACAAATAACCGTACCGGGAAAAAATGATGCAACGGGGAATGTCTGCGCGCACTGCTCGCCACTGGGAATTCGGCGGAAAGGGCAAGACGAGTAGCTAACCAGATGACAGCGAGTACCATCAGTATAGAAACTTGTTGCTGTCTGTTGAGGTGGAAGACGGAGCTAATATGGGCTTGTCCTGAATGCTGTGACGTCGAATTGTTACCTAGCACAGCATAGTACTAGTAAAGTAAAGGACCCCTTTCCACGCCTTTCAGGGCTAGACCTGTATATTATAGACTACACGGCACTTGATGGGTCATGCGGTCAGCATCACGTCGGCGGCCTTTACTTCCCAGGACTGTACCTGGTACCCACTCAAGGCTGGGTCAACCTGGGAGCCAAAGTCATTGTTAAAAAAAATCTGGCCCCTGCCAGGAACCGAACCCACGACCTTCCGATCCCCAGCCGAGCGTCTAGCCGCTAGACCACAGTGGCTCCCTACAGTACAGTACTGATCAGTACACATCTATTAGTTCACACACACACACACACACACACACACACATATATATATATATATATATATATATATATATATATATATATATAGACACACGCACACACACACACACACATAATGAACCACAGGGATCGACCGACCCTTTCACATGGATCGACAGAGATCATCGGAAAACACATATTCACTGAAGTTATGAAGTGGCAACGAAAATAATTGTATGATTGGGGGTCGCTACAATATGAACAATTGTATTAAACGGTCGCCGTATCAAAAAGGTTGAGAACCACTGTGCTAAATTCATAGCAGAAGATGTCACATTTTCTACAAATTGCAATTTTATAACATTATGTTAGCTCAGCGCGCTAGCTAAGATGGTTAAACCAGCTGTACGGCGACCAGGTGACAAACTCCTTGTAGTCCGAGATTACGCTTCAGGGTAGGCAGAAAAACCACATATCTCTCAGATTTACGGTATCTGTCATGGAATCAAGGCCGAAGGGTTGCGATATCCATAGTACGGAGCCAAAGGGTGTAAAGCTCATGGTTTCTGGATCAACAATCATTATAGGTAATAATTAAAATATTATATACAGCTGCAATTTTGTTTTCTGTTTTAGCCCCTAGTCTTTTCGCGGAATATTATTCCTATATTTCCCGGTCTGTATGTCTGAACAGCTTGAAAACACTTGTCTACACTACGCCGATCCCATTTACTTACTGGGACTATTACTGTCCCAGCGACCGCCCTCAGGCACTGGATACAGTACTAGTAAATGAAAAAATTATCATTTGCGGGGATTTCAATAGCCACTCCTAAAGCTGGGGCTACGATCACATGGATCAGAGAGGAGAGAAACTAGAGGACTGGCAGGATGAGAATAGGTTCATCCTCGTTAATAAGCCAACCGACCCACCAACCTTCTACTCAAGAGCCTGGATTACCATCTCGACACCAGACCTAGCCTTTTACTCACCAGACATGGAACTGAATGTTACCAGAACTGTTGGGAAGCAACTAGGAGGCAGTGACTACCGGCCAGTCTTTCTAACTATAGAAAGCCAGTCTGTAAGAGAGAGCAGCACACTGCCAAGGTGGAATTTTAAGAAGGCAGACTGGAAGTTGTATCAGCTTCGCACAAATGTTCTGCTGGAAAATCTGAACACAGATAACGACGTAGAAAAAGTAGTCCAAGAGTTGAGCAAACGCATGCTGCAGGCAGCCCTAGAAACAGTTCCAAGAGGTGCTCGTAAACAATATAAACCGTACTGGAATTGTGATCTGGAGCAACTGCACAACAATATGGAAACAGAAAGAAAACAAGCTGAGACCAGACCTTGTCAGGAGCAGTTCAATAACTACCAACATTCAAAGGCCAAATTCCAAAGAGCTAAACTGCAGGCTAGACGGACAAGCTGGCAAGAAAAGACAAAGTCTCTAAACTTTGAAAGAGACACAAGGAAGTTGTGGAGGTTAATTAAACAAATTAATGATGAGAATACAGGAAGAAATGGTAATATTGCACTATGCAAAGAGGGAGCCATCCTAAAAAGAAAACAGGCAGCTGACCACTTTGCAGATTCTTTTGCAGAAGACAGCAACATTAATGTCAGCCCAGAAAAACAGCGAGAGGTTCGAGAGAACAAACAGCATACAAGACAAAATGATATAATTCTGAGGCACTGGTGGCAGCATTTACATCTAGCGAGTTAGAGCTAGCAATATCAAAGCTGAGAATGGGAAAATCACCTGGAATTGACGGTATCACCAACGAAATGATCAAGAACCTTGGAACAACTGCCAAAATAAAGCTGCTACAGATCTTTAATCATTGTTGGACCAGTGGCAAAGTTCCTCAGATATGGAGAGAAGCAATTACAATACCTCTGCTTAAACCAGGAAAGGACAGTTCTGATACCTCCAGCTATAGACCGATCAGTCTTACCAACTGCCTCTGTAAAACAATGGAACGTATTGTCAACCTTAGACTCCAATGGTACTTGGAAAGTGAAAACATTATCATGCCGCAGCAGGCAGGATTTAGACTGCTACTCCACAGAAGACCAGACAACTTACCTTTCACAAGAAATTGAGGATGCCTTCCAGGAAAAGAAGCTAGTGCTAACGGCATGGATAGATCTGAAGAAAGCCTTTGACAAGGTCTGGAAAGAAGGTCTACTGAAGAAACTGAGAGACTGCAGGGTGAATGGGAGTATGTACAAATGGGTGAAGGCATACTTGTATAACAGAAGATCCCGAGTACAGATAGATGGACTTAAGAGTAAGGAAGTTTTGCTGCGCCATGGCGTACCACAAGGAGGTGTCCTGTCCCCCACACTCTTCCTAGTCTATATCAATGACCTGCTTTCTGAACTAATCCATGGAATTAAAGCTGCAATGTATGCTGATGACTTGGTACTCTGGTGTACAAATGAACATGCAACAGTGGCCACCAGACTGCTACAAAGAGCCATAGATGCAATGGCTAAATGGGCCGACAAATGGTGTGTCAGCATCAACATAGGCAAATGCAGCACCACCCTCTTTACCCTTTCTCCTAAACAACAATCAGGCGTCACACACATAAATGGAGTACCCCTGAGAGAGGATAAGGAGCCCACATACCTCGGAGTAACGTTTGATGATCGGTTAACATAGAGAAAACACATTAACAGGGCAACAACCAAAGCCAGAAGGAGGGTAGCCATTCTGAGAAAACTAAGTGGAACTACATGGGGTGCTAGCGGGAAAATACTTAGGAAAGTTTACCAACAAAGTGTTCGACCACATCTTGAATACGGATCAACAGCATGGAGTTCGGCATCAAAAACCACATTGCAAGAATTAGACAAAGTGCAAAATCAAGCACTCAGAGTTACCACAGGCAGTATGAAATCAACACCTTTAGCTGTGATGGAGAAAATGGGAATGACCCAAGCACTGAGTGAACGCAGAGACACCAAGATGCTTTTACAAGCAGAACAGTTTCTTAGTATGCCCAGTCACCCCATGAATGAAAGATTCCAAAATTTGGCTTTGGAACGACTAAAGAGAAGTAGTTTTATCCACCAGGCCAAACGGCTCGGCAACCAAACCACTGATTTGCCTGCAACTGATAGATCCTTAAATGCTGTCCCAGAACGGACCCCCTGGAGAGAGGAGTATAAGTTTCCAATACGCATCAAAACTGAAGTGAAAGGGGTATTTGACAAGGAAGAACAAAACAGTGTGCAGCGCAAAACAGCCACCCTCAGTCTACTTGATGATGAATACCCACATAATCTTTGGGTCCGTGTTTACACAGATGGGTCAGCAGAAAGTGCGGTCAGAAACGGAGGTGCGGGAGTGTACATTGAGTATCCTAATAATACCAGGGATACAGCTAAAATACCAACAGGAAAGCACTGTCACAACTATGATGCAGAAGTTCAAGCCATCAAGATAGCGGCAGAGAAACTACTAAATTCAGGGTATTTTTCACAACCAGTAGTATTCCTGACAGATGCAAAAGCGGTACTTCAGTCACTCCAGTCTGGAAAATTACCAAGCATACAGACACTATTATCCAAACTAGGCAACCGTTGTAATTTAGTAATGCAGTGGATACCTTCCCACTGTGGAGTTCCCGGAAACGAAAGAGCTGATAAACTAGCTAAGGAAGGTGCAGCTGAAGAACAACCTGACATACCAGTCTCTTATCAACAGAAGAAAAGAATGATCAAATCAATCAGAATGCCACCGAAACTGGCACAAGACGATTACCATATTATGGACAGACCAGAGCAAGTCATTATCCTTCGCCTTAGAACAGGGCACAATCGACTTCGCTGCCACATGTACAACAAATTTAAGATTGGCCAATCAGCCATGTGTATTTGTGGACTGGCGCCTGAAACAACAGATCACATCCTCCAAGATTGTCCCAGATTCAACGCTTTCAGGCAAAACCTTTGGCCAAAAGAGACACTTGTGGAAGAAACTTTACGGGCAGCTTAGTGAATTACAAAAGACAGTGAAATTCATACTAGAGACAGCATTGCAGATATAGATAAATTATTTCATGCGAACGAAAGAAGAAGAAGAAGACTTACTGGGACCTTTCCTGACAGTGTTTTTGTAATCACTTTACTGACTATATTGTTTGGTTTGGTTCACAAGTGCAATTATTATTACTACAGATCGCTGAAACTTCAGCGTTGCTGCACTGTGCTAGCTCTCGGCGGGCGGCTAAGCTTTCTAACAAGAGACATCGAGACATATAGAATAAACCCCTAGTATGAAGTCGATCCGGTCAACTTTATTCCAATTCCAATTCCTTTAAAAAAAAAAAAATCAAAAACTCAACCACGTTCAACCTGCTGCTAACTAGCCGAAACTGCCCACAGTCTCCGGCTATATTTGTGGTCTTGTTTATTTGCGTCACTTTCGTGGCTTAAGTTCTGGTATTTGCGCTGTCCCTGGGCTGAATGCTTCTTTCCTCCAAGTCGGACCACTCATTCCCTATCCTGTTGTCAAGTGTGTTCTTCTTACCCTTTCGACTTTATTGGAATTTCTATCGTTGAGGTTAGAATGTCAACAAGGAAGAAGACTGGCTCTGGTATGCATGAATAATTAATTTCTCGGAAGGCAAAATACTAAAGGCAGTACTCATATGCCATTCCCTATCAATATCCGGGTTCAGGTAAATCTTTCTCAAAGACAGTAAACGAAAAATGCACGGTACACGACCAGGGCTGCTGAAGTTAGTGCTTTCGTACAAATTTGGTACTTTTTTACCCTTGCCGAGCACAATTATACTTTTGTTACTACAATCGATTTTTTGGCATGTTTTAACAATTTCGTATCAATATTTTAAATTTTAGCATTGTGTCGAATCTTTAAAAAAAGTGAGTGGGCGTGTACTGAAAAATTAGCGTGATACGAATGTACCTATCATTGGACGTGATTGGCCAGATGCGCCTCGGTTTTAGTTTCAAATGCCAGTGTCAATCTAGGCAACTGGCATATGGTTCACTTTCTTGTCGCAGTTTAAAATTCAAATTTATTTCATGCTCAAGCTTTTCTGAGTCAGTTTTATTTCAAAATATTTTGTGACATTTCTACTGGATTTAAAATTCTTCCTGCCTGTTTTATAAATTTCTGTTTGAGTTTAAGTTTCCAATGCGAGCGAGCATAAAAATATTAATGTTAGCTCATACAGAATAATAGTAACAAAGATAATACTAATAGAGAAAAAGAGCAAAAATTATTAGCTGCTTACGAAAAAAGTACCATTTAAGTTGCTCATAGCTGAAAAATGATTTCATAGTTTGTTGAATGTCAGTTCTTCTCAAATTTGAGGTTGAGTCAGTTATATACAAATGCGCGCACGCGCTCGCGCGCGTGTGTATGTGTTGTGTGTGTTTAAACACGTTTTAACAAGTTTTTAATTTTAAAATTTAAAATTTGATACCTTTTGCTGTTTTGGAACCTTTTAAAATAAATTGGGTACTATTCTCATATTTCCGTAGCCATGTTTAACACGACAGAAAAAGAAAAAAAACAAACAGAGCACTGCTCTCCTGATCTGAAAGCTTCCGCAGCATGTGTTTTTGCAGATGTACTGGTGTTACCTTTCCTTTAGAATAAACAAAGCAGACCGAGTGGGAGATCACTTTGCATGGGCAACACATGGTCTTTGCAATACTGCCCAAGGTTTTGTACTTTGGAGTGAAGGAACTTATTTCCATGCATTAATCTGATGTGATTATCTATACAGATGGCTCTGTTTTGATAGTTAGGAGAAGTGTGCAAAGGGTTTAAATGCGAAAGCGGAGAGAAGATGGTTAGTGTAAGAAAATCTTGCTGAGGATACCTCAACATCAGGTTTGAGGAGGCAATCACAGCAGCTTTCCGCTGGAGGAAAAGCAAGACAGATATATCATCAAACTGCTAATGGCACTATTGAAATTGGAACTTTTCTCTGGCTGCTGAAGATGTGGACAGAGCACTTATGTCTATGTCCCGAGTGCTGTGATGTCAGTGCTTAGCTTAACATTTAACACCAATCACCAAAAGTAATTGACAAGCATAAATATCCAAGATCGAAAGAAAAAAATTATAGATATCCAAGTTATAGCCCAGATGGATTGAAGAGTTGAAGGTCTTAATGATTAGAAATACTGTTATCATACTCTCATGGAACTACATCCCGGTATGGGTGGGAAGATCTGTGTAATGGAGGAGTTTAGCTGTGCCAACCTGTTCTGTCAAGTGTAGTTTCCTTTGACAACAATAAATAAATACGTGATGATTCCACAAAGGAGGTCAGCATATCAGCTGCTGTCTTTGTGACTATTTTTGACTTGCTGAGGCCCTAATCTCTGTCATCGTGTCACTCTCGTGCCACTGTCCGAAAGCCACGGGAACGCTGTTTTTCTTAACCGCTCACCCTCGGAAATCGAACCTCAAATACATGATTGTGAAAAAGCACTCTCCGACCTTTAGTTGCTGGTTTAATATTTTGTTAAAAACTTTCTCTGACCTCTAGGCCGCAGAGGCATACTTCCTTTATAGAGTTTTATCAAACGAGCTCCGTCTATCAGTTCGAGCTATCGGTTGCTGGTGCGTGTCGCCAGGGCTAGAGTTTTACAGATTCAACAGGGGACTGGCGGATTTCCTGCCCTAGACTGTTGTTCTGTGAGTGACATATTCATGTCCGTAATTGGTAACAGAGAGAAGTTTGCATAGAGATCCTTTGAAATATTTCATAAACATGTTTGTTTACATACGAGTGTGTGCAGGCTAAAACTATTGTTCCGTATAAACGATAAGCGCCCACGTTTACAGGTTCAAAAAGGAAGGAAAGAATAGTGTTGTAACACTACACCGCACATCTGGTTCTTCTTCTTCTTCTGTTCCTTTTTCTCTTATTCTCCTCCTCGGTTCTGCACCAGTCATTCACTATATATATATATATATATATATATATATATATATATATATATATATATATATATATATATATATATATATATATATATATATATATATATATATATAGCTTCCCTCGCCAGCATGACAAAGAGACTTTCTAAGAGTCATACTTTTCTATACACAGCTTTCCCGCCAGAGACCGAGTGAGTAACGATACCATCCAACATACTATGGGAACAACAGTTTTCACCAGCCTTACGGGAAAGTAGATCAAATGGTTTGGTCATCACGTTAGAATGCAATCACAACAAATACCAACACAGCTGCTACATGATGTCAGTTGAAGTAGGCGCCTAACGAGAATATGAACTGATGACATTAATGGAATTATACATCCATATAAAATGACAATAGCTAGTGCTATCCATCCAGCACAGCGACCAGCACGAGGCAAGCCAAGCAACAGTCAGCTAATACCTGTAGATAACATCACAAAGAGATCTGGCCCACACCAGAAAAAAGAGCACAAGCAGCACAGCAAGGAAGAAAACAACCGTAATATCAGGTTTGACTACACACCAGAAATAAAAGGAAACCATAAAAGACAGCTAAGGAACCTTTTTCGATATAGCAGGCCTTCGGGCGGCTGAAAGAGGATCAAATTTTGAATTTTTGTTGGACGAATTGGAATTGGAATTGGCTATGCATCGAGCGGTCAACGTCAACCCCAGCCCCCCTCTCCCCTTTTTTCCCCAAAAACGTGTAAAGGTGAAAGAGGAAGTTGATGATAGTAGTGGTGATAATGATGATGTGACAATGATAATGACCCTTCCATTTGATCCTACTGACTTCTATCACAGAATCTGTATCAATCTTTGGTCACGTCCTTGATCAAAAGGCATTATAACAGTTGGTGAGCTTCTTCTTTGTTTCTTTTCTCTGCTCCAGGAGAGCTACCTCGTAGCGTCAGGGCAGAAAGAGATCTGTGGAATGGGCCTTTTCATTCGCCTCGTACTATTTAGTGTCTCCGATACATTTGCTGTATATATCCTGCATGGTCCACCTCTGGCTCGGTTACCGCTGTATCTGTATAACATTACTCTCTGAGGTGCCATGTCTGTTGCCAGTATTGTTACATGACCAAACCATTTGATCTGTTGTCTACCGATAAACTTCAGTATTAGTTCTCTCTCTCGCCCCCCCCCCCCCAACTCTCCTCCTGATATCATCACTCCTAAGTAAATCTTTCATCATTATACCTCGCACAACACGTAAACATTAAAATTCTGTTTTTTTTTTCTACTTTTGTCTTCTAAAGACTGTCTATCTTTGATATTGTCAGCACAGCGTTTACATAAATATTTTAAAGCGTATAGAAGAAAAGGCTGACAGATGGTGATTTAAATTAAGAACCGATATCACAGCATTCCATACTTTCCCATAAATGCCCAGTCCTCAGCTTCAGCTAACACAAAACACCGAAAACTACTCTTTAGACAATACGTGTTTTAAGCGCTGCTGTGTGGTTCATTGGGAGCCGACCTGGTCTAGCGGCTAGACGCTCGCCTGGGTATCGCAAGCTTGTGGGCTCGCATCCTAATGGAGCCGGGCTGTTTTATTTTTTCAAAAATGACCTACGCTCCCAGTCTTGAGTGGGTACCGGGTGTAGTCCTGGAAAGTAAAGGCGACCAGTCTGATATTTACCACATCTCCCACCGAATGACAATTGATCTATAAAATATAAGTACAGCTCTTTATGCTCAATATGCCTGAAGGCCTCAGAAAGGGTCCTTTACTTTTTTTAAATTCATTAACATGGTCATTACCATGTACTCGTCGTCACATAGCTCAAAAACAGGCAAGACCAATTTTCGACTAAGTGGTAACTGTATGACAGAATAGCATCATGCCCCCCCTCCCCTCCCCAGCTCACATTGGACAGCGCCTCTGTAGTCAGCTAGTGAACATTTGTAGAAACATATTTAACAAACTGCATCACTGTGGGACAAACAAAGACTAGCTTTTGAAAATAAATGTTGAATGTTGAATTAAGAATTGACATCGCTGTACTCAGGTCACTTTCATAAGTGCTCAGTCCCCATCTTCAGCAGCAAGCGAAGAGTTCCAGTTCCGATGGTACCAGTAACGGTCTAATTGTATTTCCGCCTCATCCTTCCCCTGAGTGTTGAGCGTCGGCCAGATCCCCTGGTAACTCCTTGCTGTGCCATTCTCCTTAAACCGTAATGTTTTATCCGTGCCTTTGCACTGTTTACTCGCTCCTAAAGTAACTTTCGAAAATAAGTAATCCTTACTTACAATAATATAGTTAACAAATAGAAAAGTATGAAAACATAACAAGGAACAGACCTGATATGTAAGAAAGTTGTTGTAGCACTACAACCAGTAAGCTGTCTGTGAAGAACTGAATCTAGACAGAACAGGTATTTAGTTTACACACTGCATGCATGGAACTTACAAAGCCCGAACAAAGCCACCAATAGGACAGAGACTACCTAACTGCTAACCCGACACCAAATCCGGTTACCTAATAAAGAATGAACTAAAATAGGAGGGTTTCCCCCACGGGGTGTTCCGAGCGGCGTCACAAGTGTTCCTTTCTCTTCATAAAAACCAGGTCAAAGAAGTGGCCGTGTTTTTGTTTATCAGAAATAGCAGGGTAGAGTGTTTATCAAGTATGATATTAAAGTTACTAAAAATAGATAGGCAAATCTGCGAGAGATGTTTTTTTTTTTTTTTTAAAAAGCTTTTCCATGTCGTGTTTTTAAAGTTGCATGCAAATACTGCGGTCTAGATATCACTTTTAGAAGTTGGAAATTTTATTGGTGGGGAAATTTCGTGTTTGGACCTTGAAGATTTCAAGCAAACACAAAAAAATCTGAATCAAAATCAGAATTAAAAGTATTAGTTTAAGCCGAATGAAAGAGCCTGTACCATATGCTGCTGGCTCGTTACAACTACCACCACCATCATCATCTTCTTCTTCTGCTTCTTCAACATTCCGAGACCTCGAGATTCATTGGAACAGACATCATCCACCTTGGCTAATCTCCCTGGTTAGTCTTCTCTTTCCTTTTGATGACATTATTTGCAGGTCTGTCTTTGTATTAGCTCTCTGTCGTCTTCTGGGTCTGTCTCGTGGTCTACAACCATTCATCTCCTTTGTGTTTACTTACAGTTTTTTACTTCTCTGTCATTTGACATTCTCTCAATATGCTCCAGTCATTCAAGTCTATTAGATCTCACAATACCAGTGATTAATTGTAATTTAATAGAGATTGTGTATTTCGTTGTTGCTTCTCACTCTCCATTCTCCGCTGTTTGTATCTTTGATTGTTCCAAAGATTCGTCGTAAGACTGTTTAAGAATATTTATAATGGGGCTTTATCTCTTTTAGCTCTGTTCCAAGTTTCAGAGCCATATAAAACGACTTGTCTCATCGATGTTTTATTTCTTTCGATCTTTGTGTTGCGATCAGACTTTGACTAGCAGATGTTGAAGGGCACAGTAGATTTGATTTTCAGTTTGTATTCTAGATTGTATTTCCTCTCCCAGCATGTTGGAGCAGTTGCAGTTTGCACCCAAGTAATTATATGTTTCCGTTCGCCTGTTTTTCGTATTATCGATTTGTATGTGGCCGGAGTCTATATCCTTCCCCTGTCTTGTTATTATCATTTATTATGTCTTATCTTGATTAATAACTAGTCCCAGTTTGTGAGCTGCTTCTTTTATGAGAGTCGTGTTTTTCTAGTTCATTTTTCCAACAATATCAGTGGCATCTGTATAAGCAAGTATTCTTGTAGTTTCTCCTATAGTGCACTCTTGTTTCAATTTCCTCATAATTTTCTCCAGGGCCAAATTGAAAAGAAGTGAGAATAGAGCATTACCTTGTTTTAAGCCAGATGTTATTTTAAAAAAAGTCTAACTTTCTGCCCTTATATTTCACTATATTTTAAGTGTCTTCGATACATAGTTTAGTCATAGTAATTAACCTTTCTGGTATTCTAAAGTCCTTCATAGTAATCTATAAACCGTTTCTATGTAATCTGTCATACTTCTTCTTCTTCTTCACTTCCTCTTTTACCGCTGTGGGTGTCGAGGGAGATATAAGGTTCTGTTTCTAGCTCTTCTGGCTGCCTCGACCATAGGCACATCGTGCTGTTGTAGAGTTTCTCTGATGTTATCCTTCCATCGTGTTCTTGGTCTACCCCGTGCTCTACGTCCTTCTTCTCTTCCCATGTATGCTTTGTATGGTATGGTTTCACAAGGCATTCTCTCTAAGTGGGCAAACCATTTCACTTGCTGTCTTTGTATGTAATCCAGAATTGGTTCTGTGCCGACTTGTTCTCTTATGATCTCATTTCTGATCTTATCTCTTATGGTCACTCCTACAGCCCTTCTCAGACATCTCATTTCCGTGGTTACTAATTTTCTTTTATGGTTTGTTGTGAGTGACCATGTCTGGCACTGGTAGCACAGAGTTGGAATAATCTGTCATACGCCTTTGTAAAATCCACAGAAAGGCATTACGTAATCTCTTCTATATTTCTAATTTTGCTCCACTATTTGCCGTAAAATGAATATCTGATCTACTGTTGATCTGTTCTGTCGAAAACCCGCTTGGTAATTTCCCAATGTCTTCGCCGTATGGTTTTAGGCTGTTTAGCAGTACCGCCGATAGTATCTTAAAGCTTGAGGATAATAGTGATATTCCTCTATATTTTCACATTTATGATTGTCTCCTTTCTTTAAAATGGTTATTAATAATGACACTTTCCACTCATGGAGTAAATTCTCCGACTTGGCCATCATTGTCTTCTTCTTCTTTTTCGAACTCCTTCTCCGCATCCTTCTCATATCCCCCTCCATTTCTTTAGACTCACCTTCTTTTTTCATCCAGCAAACGCTTCTTTGATGATTATAGAGTAAATCGCCATATTAAGCAAGTTCTTTTGATGAACTTGGTTCTTTTCCTTTTCCTGGAATTCTTCTGACATTCCCCCCCCCCCACCTTTTTTTTTTTAGATAGACGCAGCTTGGTATTCAGTGTGGTCTATGCAACAATGTCTATCTTTGCCATCTATAGAAAGAGCACTTCTACGAAATTTTTATCAGCAAACTGCGATGGATATAAAGTGGTGAAACGAGCAGACCAAAACTGTAGGTGAGTTAACTTGTTATGCTCCGCGCTAGTTAAGTTAAAAATCTGCCAAGACTTGACGTCTTTGGTCGAATTATTCTGATCATTTCTGGTGGTCAGTTAGCTCTATTTTTTCTTGAAGAATGGGTCAATTTTACGTTTTCCGGCCAAGGACCAGTTCTGTGTTTTTTTTTTTTTTTTTTGGTACCGTATCACCCGCCGGTGACAAAGCTCGACACCCCTGCAACATAGGACAAGCCCTGTGACATGGCAATCCATGAATGGCAAGGGAAGTCACTCTCATCCTGGCCAGAAAACGTAAAATGGACAAAATAATGGAACGGATGTTATCTTCTTGTTCATATTTTTCATTGTGCAGTTATTTTTTGATACATGCTGCGCTTGAATATGCAATAGTAATATTATTAATTATTATTATTATAAATAATATACCAAAAAAAATTATGTGCTGAATTACATTTAAACACAGTAATATAATTCAAATGTGGGTTGTCATAAATGAGTTGTGATTCCCCGTGACTCTCTTGTACTTCAATTCTATAAGTCATCCCCTCGTGAGATGCATTTTTTGTTGTTGATATTTTGAAGCTAAACCCTGGCTTTTGTATTGGGTCCTGAATATAGCGGGGCCATAAATATGGCCTGACGGCTTAAAGGGATTTCCGGGACCTATCCACGGGTGATACTAATCCGCATGGTAGCACTTTGTGTCACCGGGTGTTTATCGCTTGTATGATGTCCGGGTGGGGTACAACTACCTATCTACCTTCCGTGACTCTCTATTCTTCTTCTTCTTCTTCTTCTTCACTTCCTCTTTTACCGCTGTGGGTGTCGAGGGAGATATAAGGTTCTGTTTCTAGCTCTTCTGGCTGCCTCGACCATAGGCACATCGTGCTGTTGTAGAGTTTCTCTGATGTTATCCTTCCATCGTGTTCTTGGTCTACCCCGTGCTCTACGTCCTTCTTCTCTTCCCATGTATGCTTTGTATGGTATGGTTTCACAAGGCATTCTCTCTAAGTGGGCAAACCATTTCACTTGCTGTCTTTGTATGTAATCCAGAATTGGTTCTGTGCCGACTTGTTCTCTTATGATCTCATTTCTGATCTTATCTCTTATGGTCACTCCTACAGCCCTTCTCAGACATCTCATTTCCGTGGTTACTAATTTTCTTTTATGGTTTGTTGTGAGTGACCATGTCTGGCACTGGTAGCACAGAGTTGGAATAAATATGCTTTGAATAAGATGTCTCTTTGTGCTGATTGGGATTGTCTTATGCTGTAAGAGGGGGGCTAGCTGTCCCAATACTTGGTTTGCTTTACTGCATCTAATGTCAATTTCTTTATCCAATTTCCCATCTTCGGTAAATGTAGTTCCCAGATATTTAAACTCAGATGCCTGTTTAATGCCTTTGTATTCTATTGTTATGTTTAGATCTGTCTTCTTTTTTTCTATTGACATTACTTCTGTCTTTTCAGTGTTGATTCTCATATTATTTGTTTTACATTCTTCATTCATGGATGTTAGATGTTGTTGCAATTTCATGGCTGTATCTGCTATCAAGGCCTGGTCATCTGCAAAGAGTAATTCGTTGATCTTACTAAGATCTTCATTCATGGGCTTGGCATTCTTGCATATACTGTCGATGTAGGTGATAAACAGCAGTGGTGATAAGACACACCCCTGTCTTACTCCAGATGTCACTGTGAAAGGATGAGATGTTCCCTGATTTATTCTAACTGCACTTCTACAATCCCTGTATAAACTTTTGCACACTTCGATGAGGTGTTCGCTTACTCCATATCTTGCCATTATTTTCCATAATAATTGTCTGTCGACTCTGTCAAATGCCTTCTCCTGGTCTACGAAAGCCACAAATAAGTTCTTATTGTATTCAATGTTCTTTTCTATTAACTGTTTAAGTGTGAAGATTGCATCTGTGCAGCTTCTATTTCTCCTAAATCCCATCTGTTCTTCTGCCAGCTGTGGTTCTATCACTGGTCTCAGTCTTGTTTCTATTATCTTGGCATACATTTTGCCAACATGGCTTAAAAGAGATATGCCTCGATATTGACCGCATTCTCGTTTGCTTCCTTTGTTCTTCCACAATGGTATAACTATTGCATGTTGCCAATCAATAGGGGCCGTTTGTTGTACCCATGCTGCATTGAATATTCTGTGAAGCCATCTGATGCTGCTTTCACCTGCTGCTTGAATTATTTCTGTTGGTAATCTATCAGCTCCTGGTGCTTTATATTTGGGAGACTGTTTAATGACTTTTTCTATTTCATCCATTAGTATGTGTGGTTCTAACACTGTTGCTCTGTGCTCTTCAGTTGTTCTTTCCTGCTGATCTCCTAGAGGATTAAAGAGCTCATTGAAGTATTCCCTCCGTCTTTCTGCAATCTCGGGTGGATCTATCAATGGCCTTCCTGTCTTATCATTAATTATTTCAGTAGGGTTGTTTCTCTCATCTCTTTTCCGCATATTTTTAACCACTTTGAAAAATTTTCTGCTTGCTGTTTTCTCATTTTCTGCTAGTGACTCACCGAAACGTTCCCAGGATGCTTGTTTTGCTTTCTTGACACTCCTGTTGGTTTCTCTCCTTTGCAGTCTATAGTTTATATAATCTTCTTCTTTCTTTGATTTTATCCACTGTTTATATAAGTCTTTTTTCTTTTTAATTGCTTCTTTTACTTCTTTGCACCACCAAGGTGAATATTTGTTATTTCCCCGTCTGTTTCCACTCTTCCGTTTTCCACATAATTCTTCTGCAATACTAAGCATAGTGTTTTTATATATACTCCATTCTTTCTCAATATTGCCAACTACATGTGGAAGTTGTTTGAATGCTGTCTCTACTTTCTGTTGTAACTGTTCTTTTACTCCTTCCTGTTTCAAATTTGCTATCTTGATGAGATCCTTGTTTTTGTTTAATTTCTTTCTGTGTTTCTTTAATGTAAGATGTTTTGCTGTTAACATAACTATTTTATGGTCAGTGTCACATAGACCATTAGGGATTGCTCTTGAATCAAGAATTCTGCTTCTTCCTTGAACTCTGGTAAGTATAAAGTCAATCTGGCTCTTGATGGAGATATCATTCCATTTGTACCAAGTGTAAAGTTGTGAATCTCTATGGTCAAAGAATGTGTTCGTAATAAAAAGATTGTGCTGGCTGCATAAATCCAATATTCTTTGACCATTTCCATTTCTAGCACTGTTCTTAGCTGCATATGGACCTAAAAATTGTTCGTATTCTCTTCTGTTATTTCCTACCCTCCCGTTGAAGTCACCCATTACATATAGTATGCTGTTTCCCTCAACTTTCTTTATCTCATCAGACAGATCGTTAAAGAATTCATCTTTCTGCTCTTCTGTATAATTATCATTGCATGGTGCATATATCTGTATATATGTTTCAGCTTGTTCTCCTCTTTTAATTTTCAAAGTAATAATTCTATCTGAGTGATAATGTATGTCTAATAGTGACTCTCTATAGCAATATATAAGACTATCGTCTGCACACAATGATTTTTTTAAATGTATAAATAAATATTTAAAACGAACAGATCCCTGTATGGAAAGGATGAGAAGGCTTCTTACACGTTTTCTAGAGTGCAATAAGCAAGTGAACATTGCAGAGGCAGGAATAGTTTCCAGAATGACGACCCAGAACCCCATTCACTGAGATCTGCGGAGAAGCATAATCACTGACTGACTGACTTTCTACCCCACCAGGACATCACACAAGCGATAAACACCCGATGACACAAAGTGCCACCATGTGGATAAGGATCACCGTGGAGAGGTCCCAGAAACCGCGTAGAGCCATTAGGCCATATTTATGGCCGGGCTATATTGCGGCCCCTGGCAAGAGCTAGGGTGGGGCTTCAAAAAACGAACAATTTCATCCTTAAAAGGGCGGTGAATATACAGCATATTCACTTGACTGACTTACTTAATTTCTACCCCACTAGGACATCACACAAGCGATAAACACCCGATGACACAAAGTGCCACCATGTGGGTGAGGATCACCGTGGAGAGGTCACAGAAACCGCGTTCAGACAATTGGCCATATTTATGGCCTGCCTATATTGCGGCCCCCGGCAAAAGCCAGGGTGGGGCTTCAAAAAACAAAAAATTTCGTCCTTAAAAGGACTCAAGGATTAGCATATTCACTTACGTCCCTTGACAAGACAAACGATGATGAACATGCAGCAGTTGGGTGACAGGAAGAGTTCATTTATGGAAAAACCAACGAAGTTTTAACGTTTTGCTTGGTACAGGAAGGTCACGTACACTGAAGAGCTCGTTCAATAGAATTTAATATTTACATTTCTTGGATTTTATCCTTGAGTTACTTTTAAAAAAGGATGTGTATGCACGATCTTAGAGCCATGATCAAATATATCCTGCTCTATTCAATGTTTTTCCGTCTCTCTTGCTAGTTTATTTCATTACTTAGCAGTCCTGTGGGGTTTTCAGCAGTCTAATTTAAAATGTGTTTAGTAGCGTAGTTGGTTGTAAGCATTTCGCTAATTTAAAATGTGTTTCCTGAATGTTACGTGTCCGTTCGTTCTCTTTTGCACAAACAGAAATTTGATTTACATATAACTCCTGTGGCACGGCTTTGGCCAATCTAAGATAAATAATTGCGTGTACCCATACAGGAAATCCACCTAAAAACAGAATAATGTGTACATGAAACAAGAGTATAAATGAAAGGAAAAGAAAAGGGTGATGATATTTTTCTTCTTTGCGTTTACCAGCTGTAAACTCTGGCTGAAAGTGTTGGTTGTTCGTCCACTTCTGGACTTTAGCCTTATTGCAGAATTTGATATTTGCGTGAACATCCGTTTTACAGATCTGGCTTATTTGTATGCAGATGTTCGGTTGCTCACCTCTCAAGCAGACTTCGAAGGAAACACCGATAATTAGTCGTCTTTTATGACATCCATGTTAGGGGAGGAGTGGGTTTATTGTCACTCAGCCTCTGCCCTCAATGGTGCCCCAGAACCCACATGGGAAATGATGAAGAGAATGAGAGAAAGGATTGAGGAGAGAAAGTAATAGTCGCAGCAGTAGTAGTAGCAGCTGCAGCAGCAACCGCGATGTTGGCGTTGTTGGTGGAGGAAGGGTAGGAGGAGGAAGGAGAGGAGAGGAAGAGGAGGAAGGAGAGGAGGAGGAAGAAGAAGAAATAAATTAGAGCACACAGACGCTATGTCATCTTAATATACTGCCTGGTCATTCGAGAAGAAATTGTCATTCGAGAATTAATTGTGCACATCTGGATGATTCACCAAAATTCGGCATAGCGGATTCAAAAGATGAATGACACTTCGCAAGGTTTGAATATATGTAAAGATAATGATAAACTAGTGATAAACTAACAAACAAAAACAGAGTGCCGTTAAGGGTATATAGCGCCAACAGTTCGGTATCACTGGCAGTCTAGTAACTATAACATTGTCTAGCAAGTAAAACATAAAACAGTTAAAATCCTGATGATACACAGTAATGAGCTGACCGTCCGTCTCTGTGTTCCCCCTCCGGGCTGCTGTCTTGATGTTTGACACCCCAAAATGTAAAATCCTAATGTGGATTGCAAACCAGCGAGGCAAGTCCCGGATACTCCGTTCAGCCTACAAAGACGTTATTTCTGGGACACCTGTAACGGCTTCGCCAACCCCGCAGTCTTGCGCAGGCAAGGATGCTACTGCACAGCTAACGAGTTGGCAAAAAGAGAAGGAAAAGAACATCACCCATCACTTAACGTCAGTTCGGCGAACGACGGTCGTAGCTCACACCCTATATCCTGATACGTGCACTGGGCTTCATGAAACAAGTACCGACTACAGGGATCCCTTAAGTCGGCCGTGTCATGAAACAAGTGCGTCGAGGCATGTCACGCGTCCATGCAAAGTCATGCCTGTTACAAGTACCTTCACGGACGTTAACAGCGCTATTTCAACAGTTTTACGATGTGCCGAAGAATAATGTCCCTTGTTTTAGTCGCGATTTCAGCTTTACTGCAATCCGGTCCCTCCACACTTCCTTCATACTTGTGCCAGTGACAATTAACTGAAATGTCCTTCGTTGTCCCATTTGAAAACTGGCCAATAAAAACAATTAGTCCCGTCACAATCCAGAAATATGCGCAAGCAGTAAATGCGCAGGCAGCTGCTAGAGGCGCCAAAGCCGATAGTCACCACCAGAAATGTTGTTTGTCGTTTATGGAAGTGGTCGGTCACGATATGTTGGCCATACACAGGTAAAATTCTTAACATGAGGTATTTCATTAGCCCCCACACACAATGCGCTATCGGCTATACTGAATACCATGATTCAACCGGTGTACAAATAAAAGTCATTTCACAGGAAAAACACAGCTGACAGTGCTGCACCAATCACACAACTCAGCAGATTAAGCAGTGAAACCATAGACTTCTGTCCACATGCAGACACTGCATTAGCAAAGCCCTGTCAAAAACGATAATAACTTCGAAGCTAAATATTCTGCCATGCCTAGTCCTCCATGTTTGGTCGGAATGTCTCTTACATGCAATACAACATGACTTAGGCTAGAAATAAGATTAGGCAGACAGTTTAGTAGTGGTAGCCCCAAAGGCACTAGAATACTTGGTTACAACTGGCAAGACTGGTAGATAAAGAGCCAGGGAAAGGCAAAGAGAGAAATACCTGGATGGCCTGCAAAATGGATGGGGACAAGACAAAAGCACTGACCTGACCAGTGATAGTGGTGATTATGTGAAAAGGCAAATCATGTCTGCCTGTGCTTATTGGCAGGGCACATGATGGTTATGATGACGACAATGCTGAGTCTGATATGTTTACAGCCCAGTCAGTACTCAATTATTTATGTTGTAAATCATCGGCATCATCAAATTTCTGCCACTAAGTGTTGTGGGGAGGAACAGTTTGTGATCCATTGCTTGACAGGCAGCAATGGCTAATGTAAATAAAAGTAAATAAACACAGAACATAGTGAGTAAGTAACTAACGATTGCTTGAAAGAAGCTAATGAAAGTAGATCTCTATATACAACAATAGGAAAGAGACAAACACTCTTCTTTGGCCACATAATGAGATGAGAGACATTGGAGAACATTGTGACAACTGGGAAGATCAGTGGAAAAAGGGTTAGAGGCAGAACAAGAGAGATGATGCTGGATGGGCTGAAACGATGGCATGGAGGGATATTATCAACAGAGCTGTTCCAGGCAACCAGGGATAGTGATCTGTGGAGACACATGAGCGCCTACTACAGTCGGCAGGGTACATGATGATGAAACACAGAACAAACTACCAATAGAGTTTGAGTGGGAGGAGAGGTGAACAGCTGTGACCAAATGCTTCAACAAGTCTTAATGGACAAAAAATGGCTCTAGACATCAGTTGTTTATGCTTCTGTTATTCTGTCAGTTGGTGAAGATTTGTTGAAATGTTCTGTTGTATTTATTTATGCACAGGACTGTCCCCCCCCCCCCCTTTTTTTTTTCCCCATGAGCTTTCTAGTAAATTTGTTTTTTGTTTTATATCAGCTTGAGTGTAGTAACTTTTATCTATATAGTAAATCTCATTCTGATGGTACCACAATAAAAAATTAAAATGTCCAGTTGAGTGATTTCCCTGACAATTAAAATGTCCTTGTAAATAATGTACTGGACATTGGTGCTCTTTTATTTCCCTAATCCACCTGTTCCTCTACCAGGAAGGCTAACACTGTCAACAAACGCCAGTAAGTCGGATGTGTCAGCTAAAAAGCAAAAAAACCACAGCTATGCCGTAAACAAGCACAACATTGTTACACCAAAAATAGAGAAATTGGACGAGCAAAGAAGAAGAGAAAGAACAGCCTCTAGAAATAATAAATCACAATCCCATTTTCTTCAGTAACAATGGATGCACAATTTCTTTACTTCCTCTTCTATCAAATCAAGTGTCGAGAAAGATACAAGGATATATTTCTCACTCTTCTGCCCCCCCCCCCCTTTCCACTTAAGGAACTTGACACTGTTGTTGAGTTTCTCTAATGTTATTTTTCGACCTTGTTCTGTACTTAAGATACTGTATCTCAATGTCAGACGCAATTTTTTTTTCAAAGCCTCACCTCTCTGTTGCCAGGGGGTCTAATATAACCAATTCTATGGGTTGAATGGGGTTTATGGGACCTGTTCTTGGGTGATCCTCATCTTAATAGTGGCACTTTGTGTCACCAGGTGTTTATAGCTCGGTGTGATATCCTGGTCGGGTTGAATGTCAGTCAGTTACCTTGCTCTGTTTAGTTTACCTATGTCTTTACACCCCTTACTATTTTGATATATGCTTTGTATGATGTGGCATAACAGGGCATTCTCTAGAAGTGGCCAAACCATTTTATTTGCTGCTCTGCCTGCAATCTGGTAATGGTTTTTTGCTGATCTTCTAATTTATGACATCAGGCCAGATTTTCCTCTTGGGGTCACTCTCATAGACTTTCTCAGACACCTCATTTTCCTGGGACACAAGAAAAACTTTCACACATGATTCAAATCTAAAAACGTTTGAGTTAAAGACAAACATTAGACAGCAAGGTCACTATTTATGAACAAGAAACATTTCAAAACAGATGGGAAATAATAAATCAGTTTAATATTATAAACAAAGAGGTGTGCAGCAAAGAGTATATAGGATATTGCAACAGTACCCACAGTTGTACAGAACACACACAAGAGTATATTGCTCATATTTGTGTTGAAGGGACAAGGAGGAAATAAAATTAACAGTACATATACATCAATAGTCTATATGATATTAAAAATCAAAATTCAGATTCATTTAACATAATTCATCAACGATTAGGCTGCTTCAATAAATATATCTCACTTCACCAGTAGGTACCTTTTTCTAAATTCCATGTTCAGAACTGCAAACTGAAGATTTAATATACACTAACTCAAAGAGCCACTTTTTAGATCCCAATTAAACAGATATAAATACCAGATACCCTGTTTAAAAGTACAGAACTGTTTTATTAGGGCATCCTAGGGATAAATACTGTCCTGGGTGGGTAGGGTGGTAATACCAGTAGGTACTTTATGTGCACACAGGCTTAATAAATAAAAGGGAATAAATATTAAATATTTTCCTTTGAAAAAAGTTCACAATGCACTCTAATACTGATACATAATTGAAAATAATTTGAAGAGTTGTATTTGTTTTAAGGTTATTTTAAAATATGTAAATAATAGAAAATAAATATAGTTGGAATGAGAAACTGGAGAAGAAGATACAGAAAAGGACATAGAATTAAAGATATATGTACTGAACTGCTAGCTTTTCATATACAATTAATATACAATATATATATATATATATATATATATATATATATATATATATATATATATATATATATATATATATATATATATATATATGATATACAATAAGCATTGTGTGTGTTTGCACATGTATGTGCATACATGTGTGCATGCACACACACACAAATATGTATACAAGAGAATTAATGACTGAATCATAATATTAACTACATGATGGCAACAATGGTCCTAAAATCTCATGCACTTATTGTGGAAACACATGAGCTAGTCTTGCTAGCTCCACTCTTATCATTTCTGTATCTCCCTTTAGCATAATGTAAACACTTTTATCTAGAAAGACGGAAAGGTACCAACCAAAAACAATACCTATCAAAGGTCATGCAATTTTAAATAATGTTAAATTATTTACTTCGTGTATGCGTTTCAAGACCCCATTTTGGCAGAAAGGGGGTGGGGGGAGGGGGTTAATAGATTCCCTGTCCTTTAACAAGCTTGCCAGGTAAATGGTAACTGAAAAATGATTTGCTGAAATCAGACATCTTGAGCAAAAACGTACAGATATCACAGCCTAGCTGAACTGTCAATGAAACTCATCCTGCCAACCTCCCTTTTAAAGGCAATCAAATCACCAAAAAAGAAAACCGTTTACATTGCCATTTGCTATAATTTGCCTTCAAAGTTAACTTGTACAAAAAGAATAATTCTGAGTTTTTGTTTGTGTGTGGTGTGGGCACCTTTCCAGATCAAGAAAAGTCTTCCACAATCAGAGCATGGGATTTCAGGATTGTTGCTGCCATCAAATGTTGTTAAGTGTTTTTCTTCTCAGAAGCTAAACCTATCTGCAATCATGTTTTCCTTTATTCCTATTCCTTTCAGGTTTGTCCCTTTGCACTCAACACAGTTCATGGCAAATTGTTACCAAGAATTTATCTAAATAACTGTTTCATTCCTGCCCCACTTGCAATCATCTTTATATCGTAGGAGAGGCTGACATCAACATCTTATACCCATCTGTAATTCACTATAGAAGATGTTCCTAACATCCTCCATTCATCAAGTGTCTAAGCCTTTGGAGACTGAGCACTGAGTTATAATGTAAACATGGGGACAATCCCAAACTTTTGTAGGAGTTAACCAAAACTTGACATTTCATTAAATTTTTATTTCTCACGCTAATACCAAAACACAGAACTAGACAAAACTGTTATCTGATCTACAATATTGTAACAGGATGTTGATGATGATACACAATGCTAATATTTCTGGGTGACCACAGAATAGATACAAAAAAAACACATTGCGTGTCCCTCATAGGATGTTTCAGAACCTTGGATCCATCACTGGACTGTCGTTGGGAGTGTGGTTTATCTGAAGGTGGTACACTTTCAGATAGCAGCCCAGATGGGATAAATCAACAGATAACTGAATGCTAAAGCAGGCAGGTATTAAAAGAAACAAACAAGCTGGTAAGCCACAAAAATGTCAAGTCAAATAGAAGGAAGACACATAATACAATGCTGACCTGACTCCAGCAGAGTTTGATAATTTTAAACAATGAATTACGGAGTGATGTTCACCACATCACCAACCAAGTGCCGATTGGTGTACAAAAATATAGGTCTAGCCCTATATTCCCAATACATCTAAAGGCATTGAAAAGGCACCTTTACTTTACTTTTATGTGCTAGTAGAGTCGATTATGAGTTATGTATCTTAGCATATTTTGTGTAATCAATTGTTTCCTTATGTTAGGATCAATAGAGATTCATAGTGAGAGGTTAAGAAAAACAAAGGTGAGGCATTGTAATACTGCCTTGACTTGCAGAATGTAACTGTTCTTGCACTCAGTGTGAAAATAATTCAGAGGTAGCTGTAGCAAGCAAAAGGAACAACAACAAAAAACCTTAAATATAAAAAAAAAAAAAAAGTTACAGAAACTATCAGAAGTATATAAACAGTGAGAACTCAACTACAGGTAATTGTGATAGCACACAGTTCCAACTTCACAGGGAAAGGGTCACCCCCTAGTTGCTCTGTCGAATGAATAAAGGTTAACCCCACCAGGACCGCACAACAAACGATAAACACCCGGTGAAACAAAGTGCCACCATTCAGATGAGAATCACCCGGCCGCAAGTCCTAGAACTCCTGTTCAACCATTAGGTTATATCAGGGCCCCCAACAACAGCCGGAGTGGGGGCTTTGAATTAACAAAAAAATTGCATACTATACTGGGCTGAGGAGTTGCTGTTTTTTTTAATTGATTGATGTCTCACCCCACTGGGACATCACACCAAGTGACAAACACCCGGTGACACAAAGTGCCACCATAAGGATGAGCACCACCCATGGAGAGGTCCCAGAAGCCCTGTTCAACCCATAGCTTGGGTTATAATAGGGCCCCCAGTAAGAACCAGGGCTTAAAAATAAAGAAAAATTGCATCCCACACTGTCCCTTGTGGAACAAAATTAACACAAACCGCAAAGAAATTTAACTTTATGGAAGTGGCTTGTCTCCCTAACGTACCTGGCTAGGTGCTCATAGTATGGACTTGAAAAAATAGTTGACTTTGTAACTGGTCACCTTCAGTGTCCACAGGCACTTCCAAAAGTGCTGCCACTGCTCCAAAAGATCACATAAGGAGAATTAAATCCCCTTTCTTGACTCTTTAGCCTAAGCAGTAGTCATTCATTCTATTCTGTGTGACTTCAAATGGATTTATAATGTGCCAGTGTGAGATCCTTCTTTACAGTCTCCCTTATTTGTGAAAAGCATGCATCCTATCAACCACCAAGAAACAAAACCAGTGGATTATCTGTCATTTGTCCTTTTTTGCAGTATCTTCACATGGATATGAACCTGGCATCTTTTGAGCCAGAGATGGACACTACTTTCGAGCCACTCCTGCCATTTATATAATATATAGTTATTTGGCACCTTTCTGTCTTTTCAGACAGCAGTAATACTGTGCTTTAGGGATGCATGAGAATCCCAGCCCATGCTGATGGTGTGTGTGACTAACAAGACCCCCTCAGGTAAAGAAATTTCTTCTAAAATCAATGCACAGGATTTTAGGATTATTGTTGCTATTGCATATTTTTTATGTGCTTATTATCAGGCGCTCAGCTTTACCCCCCCCCCCCCCCATTGTCTCTATTTTGCTTATCCCCTTCCTGACCCCCCCCCCCCCCCCCCCCCCGGCCACAATTTTCTTCCATGCAATAGGGTATATGGCATTTTGTTCCCATGAATCTATCTCAATACCTGTATCATTTATGTCCCACCTGCACACACCTTTATATGGTAGTAGAGGCCAGTCTCAACACCTTCTACCCATCTGTAATTCACCACAGATGATGTCCTCATGGACTCTATCATCCTCTAAACTCGACCTAGTCCTCTGGGCCTTTGAAGACTGGTGACTCCTGCATTTTCCTATACCTGAGCATTTGTAATTGTAATTTTGTCTTGCTACTCAATGCTGAGTATTCTTTGTAGACATTGCATATGAAATCTATTTAGATATTTCTTCTGGTATGAATAAACTGTCCAAGTTTCCCTGCCATAAAGAAGAGTGCTGAAAATACAAGCTTTTTGTTTTTGTTTTAATCTTGAGCTTTCTGTTAAATAAAATATAACAGTGTTATTAAATGCCATGAGTATAAAATCCACACAATATCATAATACACTGAACCCTACACAGAAGACCATGTTTCAACACATACAACAAGTGATTAACCCACACCACATAACTTTATCACAATCTATACAAAATAATAAACAATGTAAAGTAATAACCACTGATGCGAAAATAATGGCACAAATATTATTGATGAGTGTAATCATCCTATCTTATTCCTTAACTTATCATTTTGTTTTCCCTTTTATTTTGATCCCTAGTTTAAGATATGAAGAAAGTTCTAGAACAAATTCTAGAATGTACCTCACACACCTGGAAAAGCATTTCGGAAGGTCACACAAATGTTTATCTCCGGGATACACAAACAGATACCTGCACATGTTTTGACCAAAGTCTTTACCAATAAAGAGGAAAAGAAGAATGCTCAGATATAAAACGAAAATGTTGCAATCATTTCTTCTTATGGTCCTGGTCATGTGGCCTAGGGAATCATGTCTGTCCATTACCTTCTGTATCGTACACCATCACAATTACAAAGAATGCTTGTCTGTACGTCAAATGAAAAAATACTCTGCACTTTAACACTAATCGTAGAAATGACTCAACCAGGGCCATTCAACTAAGTTTATTCAGAGGTTTATATGTGGAAAACTTTGACCATCAAGAGCCAGAGGCCGTAGCCCCAAATTAAAATGATCATACAATATAATTGGCAGGTAATGCGCATACCACTTGCTAGGCCTCTGTTGGCTGGATTTGGCTCACAGGTCACCAGGTAAAAAGCCCTGCACTACACAGATGATGTTGATGAGATTCATAATTTATACATGGCCATAATGTGTAAACTTATGCTGCTCGTTGGACACATACATCTGTCACACTTATATAAATCTAACATGCATAATAACACCATAATACACAAACTGCTAACATGTAATCTCAGTGGAGAGTAACAGAATTGCCAATAAGAAAAGAAATGTAAAAGCATTTACATTATTTTTGAAAAATATTTGTAAACAACAAAGTTATACACACATTTACGTAAGCAGACTATGAGACTCTGCCATTCATGCTGGAAGATATAAATTCACAATTGTGAAAGAAAATTTACATTGGATACAAAATGCTCAAAAATTATGTAGAACTCTCAAAAAAATAAAGTGTGCAAACTAATGATAATGATCATCATATCTGTAATTACTGTCTCTTTGTACTACTTTTTATGGCGGTGCTGTTGCCATGGACTGTGTAGTCTCCAGCCGTCAGTCAGGTGTAAGGTAATAATTTCTTTTATTTAAATGTCCCTCCATGTCATGATGCCAAACTGTCTAATATCTACTCTCTAGCTCTTTTCCCACCTCTCCTCAAGTTTTCATGTTGTCACAACACACTCCAGTTTTCTCCTTTTATGACATGCCCAAATAATTTATATTGTCCAATTCTGACCTAAGTACTCAGTTCTCTTTGTGAGTTAATTTATTTTAGAGATCCTGGGTAGTTAGCATTCTTTGGATGTTTTCTCAAGGGCATGCAAGAGTGTTGGGAAATGAACAGACAGACATATTGGCTGGTACTACACCAACGGATGATGAATTTATGCATGACAAGCTAGATGTGATCAAGGCTTTTGGGAAGCAAGTGAACAATGCTGAGGCCCAATAGATTATTATTGTCTGGAGAGAATAGTACAGCCTGGAGTGAGCAGGGAATCTGGTTGTCACTTTACACTCAGAGGAAAGGCAAGATGCAAATACAATCAAACTGCTAATGGCACAATCAGAACTGGAACTCTTTGCTGGCTGCTGAAGATGAAGATGGTGCACTTATGAGAATGCCCCTAGTGCTGTGATGTCAGTTCTTAGCTCAGCACTCAACAGTTAATTTTTGTCACGATCAGTTTTTTTAAATCTGTCCATGCTACTTTCATCATTCTCCTATAAAAATACAAACGGCTGCTTACATATAATTTCCCACTAATCTACAGTTAAGATATTTTTCTGGAAATGTAGAAATAGAAAAAAATAGATCATATTTCATAGAAACATGGAAACAAAACCAATCAGATACAGAGATTTTGGAGAGACTGTGAATGAAAAGAGAGTTACAGAAAGAAATAAGTAAAAAAACAAAAAAGTAAAGGACCCTCTTCCAGGCCTTTAGGCGTATAGGGCATATAGTGCTAGACCTATATTTTTATAGACCAATCGGCACCTGGTGGGTAATGTGGTCAGCATCACACCAGATGCCTTTACTTCCCAGGACTGCACCTGGTACCCACAAGGCTGGGTCGACCTGGTTGCCAAGGTCATGTTTTTAAAAAGTCCGGCTCTGCTAGGGAGCGAATCTACAACCTTCCGATCCATGGCGAGCACCTAGCAGTCCTGCCACGGCGACTCACACAGAAATAAATAGCAAAGAGACAATTGAAATTTTTGGGCACATGATAAGACATAGCACTCTTTTAAAAACCACAGTGGAAAGAAAGGTTGAGGGCTAAAAAGCATGTGACAGACAAGGTACAAGTTGGAGGACAATATCAAAAGATGGACAAACAGCAGTCTGAGAGAGTGTACAACCAACACAAGGGATCCATTGCAGCCAAACTTCATTGTGGAGATGTCACCTGATTGATTGATTGACTCTAGTTGTCCTTGTTGTTCTAATCATTTTTCTATCAAAGAAGTACCCTGGGGATCATCACTGGAGCTATGGAGTTTACACTCTGTGTGAGTGTGATGCTCTTGGCAGGTGGCTAGCCATTCTGCAGAGAGAGACCGAGCTATATGTGATAAAACTCTGCTCAGTGAAGTCAATCTTTTGACTTCAATGACTTTCCACAAAAACCACATCTTGGCAGTTTTCTCAAAATTTCTCACTAGTTGCTGACTGTCTCCATTCATTATACATCAACAAAATGTCAAGCTTTCCTATTTCTTATGAATCAACAAAATATCTAGTGCATCCTCCGACTGGTTTTATTACTGTACTCTGGCTGTAAAGAAAATAAGGCACAAGAAATACTTTGCGAAGACTCCAGCAGATATAAGTTTAGCAACTTATTAAACAAATTAAGGCATCTAGAAACTGTTCAGAAACATACATATTACTGGCACTATGCAAAGTCACCTAAGTGCAAAGTCACCTTAGTGCGATTTTGACGACTTCCACCTAAGTGCATTTTCAGGGACTGTTATTTGTCCCTCTATAATATGCCAAAGGCACAGATGTGAATTCTTATTCCACACAGGTCAAAACGAATTATTACTTTTCATGAATTATTACTTTTCACACAGCCACACAGTTCTCATTTGAAGTTTCAACGGCCACAGTGTTCAAATATTTAATTCTCCAAACAAGCATTTAGCCCTAAGATGACTTTGGCGTATGAGGTGGAGAAAATTATGTTTGTAAATACTTAATCTTCTTCTTCTGCTTCTTCTTTGTTTACCAGCTGTAAGCTCTGGTGGAAAGACCTGGCTGTTCATCCATTGGCTTTGTGCCAGGGTCTGAGCTTTGCATTACATCCATTTTGCTGGCTTATTAATGTGCACTTGGTTGTTCCTTGCCTCTCGGGCAGATGTACTCTGATTTCAAAACAAGCTCCCAGCTCTCAATTAGTTGACTCTTACAGCTTGCCTTTTTGGATAGTCAGTAGGTCTATTCTTGCCCCCCCCCCCCCCCCCAACAGTGGGACCACAGAAATCACATGAGGTTAGGTGCGTATCCTTTACAGAACGTTGCAGAACCAACCCCAACAGCCCCTGGCTGTTGTGTGGTTTTTCTAGGCAAATTTACGTCCAGTAGTTAATCACATGAGGAAAATACTTCATCAATACATTTATCTACTTCGTCTCAGCAGCTGGTAAGTGACATCAACATAATACATAAATGACATAAAATATGTGGCCTTAATTTCTACAAAGGTAGCATAAATGAAATTACATATACAGAAAGTGGAGAATCAACTTTGCATGCGTACACATACATGGCGGCTCTTACTTATTTATTCTGTACTTGGAAGACATGTAATAAGAGTGAAACAAATAACTGTGATAGAATACGTGAATAACTAGATAATACTTAAGAAACATCCTTTAAAATAAAGAACAAATAATGAAACAAGATGGAATAGCAAAACAAAATAAAGGATACTCATTTGAATGTAAATAAACTCATTGGTTTAAAATGACTGAAATAAAATAGAAAGATGGAGTAGGTAAACTAGGAATGCATCAGATTTATGTTATCATGAGGGCTCAGTTTTCCTTTCCTGGAATAATTCATTGTAGTCTGGGGGATCAACTGACTGACCACAGGGGTACAGTAATCTTTCTTGGCCGGAGATAGTCACTGGGTTATCCTGGGGGGAAAAACATGTTTGGCTGACTGAATTTTTATTATGAGAATAAGAAATATTAGATTAGCAAATATCAAAGAGATGAGTTAGAGAAGGAGAGAGAGAGAGAGAAAGAAAGAGAGAGAGAGAGAGAGAGAACCAGCCAGACAACTGCAGAAAGAAACAGATTAAAAACAGAGAGAGAGGGGAGAGAGAGAGAGAGAGAGAATTAGATAGATAGACAGGCTACTGACACAGTGGCAGACAAAACAGATAAAGAGGCAGAAAGAAAAAAAAAGAGAAGGTAGAGAAAGAGAGAGAGATATGGACAGTCATATGATAGACAAAAATACAGATAAATAGAGAGACATAAACAGTAAGAGGGAATGAGAGAAAGTCAAAGACAGAACACGTGAGAGAGATAGTGGAATACACACATAAAATGTGTGATACAGCCAAGGAGAGGCCACAAAGTAAAACAGTCGGAGAAAAACAACCAGAAACAGCTCCAGAGAAACAATAGAAGATAAAGTTTATGTTCATAAATTATGAATGAGCACTTGACAAACAGAAATTAGCAACTAAACATATTTAATGTAACAATTTCCATATTGGTACAAAGCTGGGGAGAAAAGGGCCAGCACTCTTTCTCACAAAGATGTGACATAGTTTTCCATTAATTACAAAGCTGTGTCTGACATTTCAATAAATCAGGTGCCATCTTAACAATGAAGACTGAATGTATCCAAAATCTTTACAACACTATGTCGCTCGCCCTAGTTGTTCACTCTATAAGACCGATTTTCACCTATTTCTTAGGTCATCTTCCAATTTGTTTCAATGATAACCCTATTTCTTGCCTGATTTTAACCATTTCCCCCCAGAATGGTTATTTTAAGAGTGTTATGTCTTTTTTTTTTTCAAAAGCATTCCACTTTCCCTCCATATCATACATACCTGATGATATTTAAGAAGTAAAATCTTACATACCCAATGATATTTAACAAGTGATATCATATATACTCTATGATGTTTAACAAGTGATACCATACATACTCAATGATGTTTAACAAGTGATATCATACATACCCGATGATATTTAACAAGTTCAACTAGTGACTGGTGGACTGTCTGATCAGCTCCAAAAAACTGATACCCTAAATCTGAGGCATCGATAAGGAAGTGCTTGCATCGATTAGATTCTTTCAGGGTAAGGGTATAGCCCCACACTCTTTCGCTGACTCTGATGAGGAAACAACCATTTTCCTTCTCCTCCAGCATCCTCTCAGAGTCAACTCTGTTGATAATCCCTGAAATGTATGAAAATAATACGTGACAGACGACAATTCCTCAGCAGGTGGTGATATTATCTATACTTCTTCTTGAGTGGTCTCTGGTCATGCCCTTTATCCACTGTGAGCCATAAACTGGGATGTCATCCCGAGGTCTCTTAGGTTTTCCAAAGCTTAGTTGTCAGGTCTATTGGGTGTTGCCACATGTTGCTTCACAGCTCCGCCAAGAGAGGACAGTCTTGCAAGACATGTTTCGTAGTCTGTTCAGCATGAAGACACTGGCAGAGAGATGTTTGGCTCAAAAAAAATGTGACTTGGTCTGTTCTGCTCAGGTGTTTGAGGAAATTGTTTTCATGGTTATAACCTATGTTAGTTTTAAAGTTCATTTCTAATATTATCTATATAAACTGCTTCATCTGATGGCTTTACCCCCCTTACAAGGAGTTAACTGCAAAAGTGAATGGGTAACTCTTAGTGCGACAAAGCCTGCCATATTATCTCTCTAGATTGAGAATGGAGAGAAAGGCAGTCACTGCAGCCTTTCACTGGCTAGAGAACCAGCTGCTCACACATCTCATAACTGTAACTGACTCACAAAACATACTGAGAAAGCTGGAGATATGTATGCAGTGTGGCAAGCATCATTTTAGAGGACATAGGTGGTTAGCATCTTTTGGATATTTTCTCCAAGGCATGCAAGTGGCTGGTAAATGAACAGGCTGGTTCTGCACATTTGTGGTAAACTGATGCATGACAAGTTAGATATTATCAAGAGAATGGTGTGAGGGCACAAACACATCATCATGTTTTTTATGAGAAGAGCAGGTAATGACAAGGGATCTGACCAACAGTTCTCAATCAGGGAAAAGGCAAGATGGACAGACAATCAGATATGAACAGTGGATCTGACCAACAGACCCCACTCAGGGAAAAGGCAAGATGGACAATCAGATATGAACAGTGGATCTGACCAACAGACCCCACTCAGGAAAAAGGTTAGATGGACATACAATCAAAAATGACTAGGGGATCTGACCAACAGTCCGCACTCAGGGAAAAGGCTAGATGGACATACAATCAGACTGCTACTGGCACCACCAGAATTGGAATTATGTGCTGGATGGAGTGTTGATGGAAATGTCCCAAGTGCAGTAATGTCAGTTCTTAACTGAACTAAACTTAGCGATAGATGTCAGTTGTCACTCTATGGAGGATGCTGACCCAAAAAAAAAGGCACGAGAAGATGGGGATTCTCATAGACTAGGTTCAGAAATATGAAGTGATGGGATCACATAACAATATCAATTGATTTCCTGTTCTGGTTACAGGTCCCCATTTTGGAAAGGGGGAGGGGGGGGGGGAGAGAGAGAACAAACCCACTGCCTCCCCAAGAAGCATGTCATAAAAGGCGACTAAGTAGGTATTTTTCCTCTGAAGTCCAAGCACATCTGCCTGAGCAGCGAGAAACCAACAATATGCACACAAGAAAGCCAGATCTGTAAAGCAGATGTACACATAAATATCAAGTTCTGGCACAAGACTGAACTTCAGAAGTGGATGAACAAGCAGAACTTTCCACCAGAGTTTACCATAAATAATACTATAAAATAGAAGAAGGTTAACTACATTTGTGGGGGGGGGGGGGGGGGGGAAGGGGGGGGGAGTGTCTTTTCAACCGGAAAAATAAGTTGGAGAAACAGTCTACAGACCCTGTGTCAGACATAAAAAGCACAACTGGAGGAGGATGCCACATAGAAATAAGTTGAAATGGTCCATATAAACTCAACATAAAATGGCATTTCACTCACCATGAAACCAGTCTGCAATTTTCCCAGTGTCAGGGTTCACAGTTGCTTTTTTATCCTTTTCTTCTTTCTGAAACCAGTTGATAATCATCTCTTTATTTTTGGGCCTCAGTGGTCGAGGTTTTTTACTGGCAATGCCAGGTGCACTGGTCACCATCAGATGTTTCCTTTAAACAAATATTTATATGTTAACATCATGACAAAAGATGTTAAATTTGGTAAAGGTTGACTTTTGTTTAATTCAGCACAAATTTTAATCTGAGCAGAAGTATTTGCCACACTTCAATAGTGAACTATTCTTGTCTACAAGATTTTGATTATTGCTATCAAGTTTACAGACAGACAGACATACAAACATATAACTAATTACAACTCAATTCTTTTATCTGTCTGCTCTATTTCTAGGGTAAATATTTAGTGGTTGTAGTAGTGGTGGTGTCAGTGGAGAAGCATGATCGCCCACATCAGTCATTGTTGTGCTGCAGCAGGAGGAGGAGGAGTAGTAGCAGTAGTAGTAGTAGGAGGAGGAGCAGCAGCAGCAGTTTCCATATAAATAATATTCTGCTAATGCTCAGGGTGATTTTTTTAAAATTTCACATTCTCTCTGGCATACAGATGACTAGGAAAATGAATAGGCAAACAGACTGGCTGCTGCTGCACTATCTGGTGTTGACTTGATGCGCGACAAGCTAAACGTGGTCAAGGCACTTTATTAGCAAGTGAACAATGCAGAAACATGAATAGATTATTATGGTGTGAAGAGAATGGTGTGATGAGTAGGACCAGACAATATGGCCAGCACTCTAAACTCAAAGAAAAGGTAAGTGACATATAATCAACTACTGGTACCATCAGAACTGGAACTCTTTGCTGGCCGCTGAAGAAGAGAATGGAGCGCATATGGGAATGTTCCAAATGCTGTGATGTCAATTCTTGACTAAATTTAACTAATTTCTCTTCTCTAAAAAAATTGTTGCCCTATGCAGGATTATACAATCCCTACTTAATTAATGCGGAGCAAATTAAAACTGTTTCTAATACAATCAGACCAATAGAACCTCTTAGAGCAAGAAAAATCATTAACCTCAGCTCCCAGGTTAACCCAGCATTAACTGGGTACCAGAAAATATCTCTAAAAGTAAAGTCAACTCATGATGATGTTGACCATATCACAACTATGTGCTGACTGATCTATAATTATATATATGTCTACTATCATTCGCCTGGTACATCAAAGATTTCAATGCTGAACCAGAACACAAGTGGCTTTCCAGGTTGCAAATGGAACTATAAACATTGTCACTCTTTATTACTGAAGAAGGAAATGGAGCATGTGTGTGAATGTCCTGAGTGCAAGCGATGCCAATTCTTAATTCACACATTATTTTTCTTCTACATTCACCCAAAGATGTAACTGCATTGGGCCCATTTACAGTACGGCTGTAATATTTGTGTCTTTCAGCCGACACATCCAATGTCTGCAGGCATTTGTTGACCAGGTTAGCCTTCCTGCATATATTCATTCCAAAAATAGGCTTTAAAGTCGTCCTATACTTTAGTTACTTTCTAGCTAGCTTAGTACATACTTTGGTGGCAGCGGTGGTTTGTTTACAGCTCCAGGCTGACCTCCATTAGGTGTAGCAGTCGTCTGCATCAGAGTAAAGGACCTCCTAAGTGATTCCTTATATTCTGTTCTTGCCTGGCGAGCGTTTTCTCTCATCTGAATGTCTGCCTCCTTTGATTTTTTCTCTTAAAAGATAAGGAAAGATCAAATATGCAAGAGCTGTTACCACACAGTAATACATTACTTATAATATTTTGAAGTTGCACATAAAAGTCCTCAGTTGATTCATTTGTATTATTTGTTTATTATTTGTTGGTGAGGAAGACTTAATTACAGTCACAGAAAAAAAGGAATAAGAAGAAGAGGAAGAGGAGGAGGAAGAAGAAGAACTTTTAAGACTTTGAAGGCTTCAGAACTTTCAAAATAAAATCAGTGTCTTGATTTGTCCCCCCCCCCCCCCCTTTTCCCCAAATACACATGTGGCTAATTGTGCATTACATTCACAAAAATAATCTCACAATCAAACCATTATGTTCCCCATTATCACATTTGCCTCATACATTCACTAATGATATTTGATAAAGGCACAGATTTAACAAAATGTGTGCTTTAATCTCTATCTCTAACCTTGTTCTTGCCAGCTTGTTTCCACTTCTTTTTGACCTTCAAGTGCCTGCTTTTCAAGTTCCTCACGCTTTCTCTGCAATGTTGAAAATATTTCACTACTCCGTTTCTCTTTTACAGAGTTTGCAATTTCTCGAGACTTCCTCTTAGCTTTCTTCTCTTGTTCCTGTATTATTCAAAATAAATGTGAAGAAAAGTCAGTTTTACCTTAAGGAAAACTGAAATGAATTCAATATAATTATGCAAACCGGAAAATGAGCTAAATAAAGCCATCAAAAAGATTTTTAACAAAATGAAAATTATGCTTCAAAAGATACTAATAATCTATACTTTTATATTAAGAAAGTGAACAAAATATATTCAAAGCAGTCATTTCCTGCTGTAATTTAAATACTAATGACAAAAAACTATTGTGCAATATATTTATTATCCTCTCATTATATCAAACAGAATGTCAACTATAACCATTAATAAATTACTGGCAATTTACCAGCTTCAATTATATAATTGTTCAATCTCAGAGCACAAACATTTCATCTTAAAAATTAAATAAAGGCTGTTACTCTGTGGTTACAAACAATTAACACAATGAATTCTAAGAAAGGAGAATGGAACATGCACCGAGTTTCAAATGAAAAATAGGACACCTCTAACATTTCAGTAGCAGCTACAGCTAAAACATGCTCCAGTCCAAGATAATTCCAAAATATAACAATTGTTTTTCACAGTCCAAAGAAAGCACATACCAGTAAAACAGAATACTGAGACAGATACACACATCTTTACAACACTGTCAATTAGGCGATGCCAGGAAAATTAACAAATAAGTCTAAGTAATATTGATACATGAAATACTCAAAATATTTATATCATTTTAAATTATCAGCTTCAATATAAACTTATATTTTCAATCAGTTACCATCCCTACAGTGAAGGTCAGCTACAAAGGTTCTCCAACATCCTCCAACTCCTGGCGTCCCTGACACTCTCATAGACAGTTGTTCACCTATTTCTTGAGGTTATCCTTTTATTCGTATCATTGCTTACCTCTTTTGTGCTTGCCTTCAACTTCCACTCCAGTACGGTGTTTAAAATAGTGACATGTGTTTTAATGTGGCAGAAGTATTTCACTGTTCTCTTTTTTACTTCTTTCAACAGTTCTCTCTTCACTGCCGGCCTCTCTAGAACTTTGGTATTTAATTATCTTCTTCTGACTTCATCTGAAGAAGTAAATTTGTTGTGCCCATTTAAAATATGGCTGCACTATTTGCAACTTTCGGCTGAAACATCTGACTTCTGCAGGCATTTGATGGCAGCCTTCCCAGTTAGTTTTATGGGACACTGCTGGGTCTCATTGCTGAGTAGACACCTTTGTTTCCTAGATCACATGTTGTGCCCCCTCCCCCCCCCCCCCCTTTTTCAGGCCAGTCCCCCCCCCCCCACAAAAAAGCTACGTAATGTTCGTCAGCCCACAAGAGAAGGCAGTGGCAGAACATATGCATTCCCTGCCATCATTTGCTCCACAGATGCGTAGAGGCATTCAGTGTGGCAGTATATGGACAGATGGGTCTGTTTCATTTTTGTTTCCCACTGTATGATTTGATTACTTTAGTGTCCATCTAATATGACCTATTCTTCTATATATCTCCAGGACCTTTTTGACTTTTTTCCTAACTGCACATCCATTGTCCAGCTTTCTTCACTATCTAGTAAGGCTGAGTATACTTAATATATTATAATACTAATTTTTAATATGAACTGCTTCAGAACATAGAAATACTGTTAACTTCTTCAGCAGAAAGTTCTGGGTGTTCATCCAACTCTAGACTTGTTCCAGAAACTCAGTGTTGCATGCACATCTGTTTCAGATATATGGCTTAATTCTCTGCAGACTTTTTGTTCCTTGCTTCTCAGGTAAGGAGAGATAGAGGAAGACAATGAGAGAAGATGCTTGACAGTCTTGTTGCATGGCATGAAGGTGTGTCGGCACACGAACTGATACATGATGCAGGAGATCGCAGATTATGGAGAGGCATGATCGCCCACGCCAGTCGGCAAGGCACCTGATGATGATGATGATGCTTCTCAGGTAGATGCACTCTGACTTTGAATTACGCCCCCAATCAATAGACTCCTACAATATGCTTGTTGGCGAGGCAGTGGCTCTATTCTCATTTCCCCCACAATGGGGTCCCGGAAACCCACAAGGGGACAAACATAAAAATACTGTTGTGAAAAATCAAGAGCATAAAACAATGAAACTAAAGAAAAATCAGAACTTTATCAAGCAACCACAAGAATCATGCCATTTTTCTGGGGTTAAAAAAAATTTAAACATCAGACACATTTTTCAAAAGCCTAAAAAGTCACTAAAATGCTGTCACAGTTTAAGTTTTCAATTTTTATATACATTCTCTTTACATTTAAAAACAAAAGGGGCACACTGCACGGTCATGCATACCAACCGATAAAAATGGGGAGTTTAATATAGGTGACCCCGATACCAAACTGTCTGGACTTTCTGCTGGTGCATTACAGGTGTGCTATTTTAGAAACATGTGAAATATATATATAATAACATGCTCTAACATAATAGCTTTCTGGGTAAAAGACATGAGATATATTTATTTCATCCTGAATAAACTACTTTAGAAAAGGAACATGACAGATTTACATTTCTGAACAAAATGTCCTTAAAAATATATATATATTTTTTCATAACCTTAAACATTATAAAATATTTTAACAAGAGTTCTAATGAATATTTACATTTCATAATAATATCAGGGAACCACCATAGTGTAACAGCTATACACTTGCCTGCAGATCTGAAAGTCATAGGTTCAAATCTGAACTTTTCAAAAATGACCTTGGCTCCCAGGTCAATCCAACCTTAAATGGGTACCAAGTAAAAATCATGGGAAGTAAATGTGGCCCGCATGATGCTGACCACATCACCCACCACATCACCCATCACATCACCCATCACATAGACATTGGTCTATAAAATAAAGGTCTAATCCTAAATGCTTAATAGCGTATGAAAGAGGGTCCTTCATTAATTATACTATCAGATCATATTTACATTTTTTAATTTTTCTATATATATGAATTACTCATATATTTATATCCTTTGCTTAAAGGGAGGGAAAGAGAGATAAGTCTGATGACAGACACTGTGTGAGAGAGAGAGAGAGAGAGAGAGAGAGAGAGAGAGAGAGAGAGAGAGAGAGAGAGAGAGAGAGAGAGAGAGAGAGAGAGAGAGAGAGAGAGAGAGAGAGGAGAGAAAAAGAAGAAAACAGACAAAGAGACTACAAGATGGTATAATTTTAAATAAACAGAACAAAGAACTAATTAAAAACATTTTCCCCCATCCACACACATGAAAGATGCCATATCATATTTGATCAAATACTGCTCTAACAATGTATATTGAAACTACTAATAATTTTGGTTTACTACGGATCAGTTACACATGTATATCTTTTATCTACTATATATTGCAAAGGAGCTAGTGAAGACATGAGCTAGTCCCCCCCCCCCCCTCCCTCAATATATATTAGAACTTAGTGAGCTGTGGAAAGAAACTGAAATCCAGAATACTGGTAAATAAACTATAGGATATGATTAATAAGGTAAAATAATTGATGATATCAAAGAATCCATACACAGCTTATTTTCAAATAAAACTGATAGATTTTTCACATGAAATATTCTTTTTTTTTTTTTCGTTCACCCGCTGTAAACTCCGACTAAAAGTTCTGGTTGTTCGCCCACCTCTGGACTTTGGTTTTGTTCTAGGACCTGAGTGTTGTGTGCACATCTGTTTTACAGATCTGACCTATTTTTAAGCAGACTTTTGGTTCCTTACCTCTAAGGCAGATGCCCTCCAACTTGGAAGAAAGCTCCCAGTTAGTCGACTCTTATAACATGCTTTTTGGCGAGGCAGTGGGTCTATCCTCAATTTTTTTTTTACAAAAGGGCCCAGACCCAGCATAGGAAAAACATTGATGTAAACTTTGTGAACACTTTTACATACTTGTGAATCTACCACTAATCATTCACTAAATAATTAATTTTTCAAATCAAAGCCCACGTTCCAAATTAACGAGATGCATTTCATGTTTGCTGGCTAAGGACACTGTTTAACTTATAAAAAACCGTCAGTCACACTAGTTTCATATTGCAAGCAGACTTGCACAGGTATCATTATAAATCATAATTAGCTTATCCTGATATATTCAAATATAAACAAACAGGGAAGGTGTAAAGGTGACAACAGAGGTAGACTCCAAAGCATCTTAAACTTGTTGACATATTTTAACTGTTAGTACCAGAAGATTTTTTAGAGGACATCAAATAACCATTTTAATAAAACTGTGGGTGCACTTCTTTAAAAGAGACCAAATACACAGTGGAAAAGATCATATAAGCCTTTTCATGCCAGAACATGAAAAAGTACAAGGCAAAGAGCAAGCTGACAGACTTGCAGGTAAGGTTACTGTGAAAGCCGGACAAGCCATGGACCAGGCTGATATATTGAATGCTCAACGAGATTTAAGACATTTGCGTGAACCAACTGAGAACTGTGAATCTGCAGCCATATTCAGACTGCAAGAACAGCAAGTTAAACATCGTGTTGCTAAACAAGAAACACTACTCAGGTAGCCAATGAAGAATAATAAACAAACACAGAACTGGTGTTGTTTGAGTGGTCTGATAATCTGTTGACTAACTAGCTAACTAACTATACAAGAAGGCTTTTTTTTAAATTTAGTATGGTCTAGTGAAAAAGTATAAGAAAAACACATAATGTGATGGCTAAGACTAAAGACCAAAAGCCAGTCTCATATCATATACTAAGGTTAGTTGTGTATCCTATACAGGACGTTGCAGAAGCAACCCCAACAGCCCCTGGCTGTTGTGTGGTTTTTCTAGGCAAATTTACACCCATTAGTTTGCCATTGCTTTCTGGACGGTCGGCTTTCTTGATACCACTGTCGAAACCAACGCAAGGCACATGGCCCACAGTTGGGATCGAACCCAGCATCTCGGCATTACAAAGCGTTCGCATCAACTTAGCCACAGAGCCGACATATCATATACTACTTAGGATTAAAACAGTTTTAGGACAATTAAATATATAATGTTCAAGTGAACACCCACATCGTTACCCATTCAACCGATGAGAAAGGCTGACTAACTTACTCTCTGCCCAGACTGTAACAGTGTCAGTTATCAAAAGAAACTATTTTGTCCCATGAAGAATAAATAGTTATGAAAAAAGTATATATAACCCTAAGTATTTAATATATGAAAAGATTACATATCAAGATTATGGAAATATGTAACTATGTCTACACACACAGACACTTAACATGCGATGTATCCTTACCTGAATCTCTAACAAACGTTTTCTCTCTTCCTCTTCAAATTTCCTTCTTTGTATCTCCATTCTTTCCATGGCTAACTGAGCTTCTTTGATTGACTGATGTAAAGCAGCCTCCTCTTGTTTGCGCCTAGTATGAAATTACAAAACACTGAGAATAAACAAAATACATGCACAGTAAGGTACAGAATGGAGTAAGAGACTGTGCCCTTTGTGGCATATAATTGCATAAGAGGAGAATTAGAAAAATTGTTGTAATATATACCAGTGAAAACTGAAGAACCACTAAAGATATAGAACAAAAGTTAACATGCATTTAAAAACAAATGTCTGAAGGAACTGATGAACGTTACATGAGATAAATCTAAGATAGGTAAAGAAATAAAGAGAAATTTGTGAATGACCATTGGTATCAGCAGTTTCAAGACTAAGAAGATGACAATACACTAGGCACATCCTGTGAAGAAGGGGATAGAGAATCACCAAACAGGCACTGAAATGGGAAACAAATGGACTGAGGAAATAACTGCACCCATTGTTAATACCAAAAAAAAAAAAAAAAAAAACTACGATGAACACTGATAACAGAGGTCAAAGGCCTGTACTGAAAAATCCATCCATGATACTGGAAAGATTGTGCAGGGTAGAATGAAATGAAGGAATAGACTGAGTTTTATGTGACATATAAAGAGCACAAGAGGATGAATGATGATGCAAATAAAAAAAAAACCCAAAAAATGTTTTGTCTCCAAATCATGTCATGCTTCTGTTAGGAGAAGAGCCTTTTCATCTAGTCTCACTGATATATCTTTCTTGTCCTTACAGACACAGTCATGATTTTGTATATATATATATATAAAACAGCATTTACTGCCTGGCATATGTTCATGATTTTGAAGCTAAAGTTTCTGTAGCCAGAAATATTTATCAGAACAATCACCATTGACATAATTTACATATGCAATAATAAGTTGATGTTAAAAATTTAAGATTATTTTGCCTGGCTTGCTGTCCTCTTTTTAATTCAGATCTCATAATGGAACTTAATACTTTGACTGACTTTCTACCCCACCAGGACATCACACAAGCGATAAACAGCCGATAAAACAAGTGCCATCATGTGGGTGAGGATCACTGTGGAGAGGTCCCAGAAACCGTGTTCAGCCTTTAGGCCATATTTATGGCCAGGCTATATTGGCAAAAGCCCATGACTTGCTCAAAATTGTTTGATTTTTCAGATAGTAGTTTTTTAAATTTTATTTAAATGATGAGGAAGCCAACCCTAAACCTAATCGTACCCTTTGTCACCTCTTATCACCTGCCTGGTAAGGTGCAGAGTTAGTATTATTTGCTCCCTTAAGCGTCCCGGTAACACACAGACAAAACTTGATACTACAAACTGATCAAGCAAAAGGACATCAACAGCACAAAACAACTGAGAGTTCACAAGAATTTGCAGCAATTACTTCATTTCTGCCTCACGTTCCTCATGTTCCTTGATACGTCTCTGCTTCTCTTCTTCCATCTTTTTCAACATTTCTGCTTCTTCTTTCAATCTGCCAGATAAAGATTTAAAAAAAAAAAGTTAATTTAATTTATAATGAAAATAAAGGCTCCAAAAAAATAAAAAATTTCATTGTGTATTTATTGTTTTTTTTTTGTATGGGGATGGGGTACTTTGAATGCCTTGTGACAACATACTATAAAAGGCACACACCAAAGAGGAGAGGTATGTAGAGCGTGGAGTAGGCCAAGGACAAGATGGAAAGATAACACCAGAGAAACTCTACAAAAATACAATGTGTCTATTTTTAAGGTGGCCAGTGAAGAAGTGGAAGAAGTAAAGAAGAAGAGATGTGTTGTAGAAGAATAACAACAACACTGTGAACAGATAAAAAGTATATTAAAGATATATTCTTCATGAGAAGCACTGATCACTCACATAAGAAAAAGCGGATGTGAATTCTATGGGTACAGAAAGAGAATTGGAAAACTGGAGAATACAATAATTATGTAAAGTAATGAGGAGCGGCTGGACAAACAGTACAACATCGGGCTCTCAGACGGGAAACCGGGGTTCAAACCCCGGTAAGGTGATGGGTTTTTCTGTCGGGGGCAAAATTAAACATCCTAACCTGCAGTTCATGGCAACAGCACTAACCATATGGCCCTAAATCCTCAGACTCAAGGCCCCCTGTCTACATCACCCAGTAGTAACAGTATAAGTGAGTAATAGACCCTTTCTATACAGTACTAGATCTGGAGTACATAATGAAACTTCTTCTTCTTTTGTTCGCCTTCATGGTGTGTTTGCGTGGCATCCTTATTGCTGTGGTGCGCCTCCTGGCTGGTTGCCTCCGATTTCAGCACTTTGTTTTGCAAGGGTAGACTGTGGTCATACTCGAGGAGAGTAGGCTCATCCCTTTGTCTTTCACCTTTACCTCGTTTGTTGTCCCATCCAGTTTCCCGCTGGGGGTTGAAACCCCAACCTTCAACTGGATTGCTGGGAAGAACAGGGTCCACCATGTGAAGGTGAGGTAGGCTTGAGCAAGAGAGGCTAATAGACATTAAGAGTCTTGTATTGTGCATCATTGCTCCATTTGGACCCAACATAATGAAACAACAAGGAATTTTAAAGGGAAGATATCCATAGGAAGACCAACAGAAATGTTGGCCAGTTTAGCATCATCGCATGGATGAACATCTGTATAAGAATTATTTACAGTACACCGGGAAGGCTTACATGGTCAACAAATGCCTGCAGAAGTCAGATGTGTTGGTCGAAAGGTGCAAATATTGCAGCCATGCTGTAAACGGACAATGCAGTTACATCTTTGGATGAACGCAGAAGAAGATTTACAGCACATGACAGAACGTGTTTACCCGCACAGGACTGCAGGTTACACCAGGCTGCCACAGCCATTATCAGTGTCCTAATTATAACATCTTTGGAGGCTGAATGGGGCATCTTGCTGGTCAGCCATCCAGACTGAGATTTTTCTTCTCAGCAAGGAGGTGACAACCTGATCAGTCGATGTGACAAAATGCTGTGGATAAAAACAAGCACCAACAACCCATGGCCTGAGCTATAAGTAGATGTGTGTCTTTAATGTACCATTTCAAGCATTATCTGCTTCTTCATCTTCCCGTTCATTGGCTGTAAACTCCAGCAGAAGGTTCTGGTTGTTCGTACATCTCTGCACTTTAGTCTTGTTCCATAACCTGCATACACTTCCATTTTAGAGACCTAGCTTATCCTTATGCAGACTGTTGTGTTCCTTGCCTCTCGAACAGATGCACTCTGACTTCAAAGGAAACATCCCTAACTAGCTGACTCTTACAACATGCTTGTTAGGGGGAAATGGATCTACCCCCCCCCCCCCCCTTACAATTATGGGCACAGGAACCCACACAGGGATTCAAGCATTAAAATATTCTCTGTTGTCCTAATGGCTTAGGGTAAGATTTCATGGACAGTGCACTGGTTTATTTAAACAGTTTTTTTGGGATCAGTGCCAAGCTAAAGGATTGTTTTTTCTTGGAAAGCAAGGTGATAGCTGGCCAGTCCACCTCATAATGCCTCAACTCAATACCTGTTAAGTTCTATAACTTCCCACTCCTACATTCATATTTGCAATTTAATAATTATCTATACTGTTCTAAAAGTTAACTACTCCTGAAAATGTTATATACTCTAAAATAATGTGCGCTATTAATTTCATGTAGAAAACAAGAGCAAGTTACCCCCACCCACTCCCCCCCACCCCAGCATTAAAAAACGTAAAATCATGTAAAGTAAATTTTTCACGCCTTCAGGTAAATTGGGCATAAAGGCCTAGACCAGTCGGCACTCAATGGGTTATGTGGTACTTTCCATGACTTTATCTGGTACCCATTTAGGCTGGGTCGACCTGGGAGCCGAGGTCATTTTAAAAAAAAAACGGGTTGGCTCTGTCAGAACCTGAACCCACGATCTTTGGATCTGCAGCGGCCCCTGATAGCATAAAGGAGAAGGATAATCCAGACACTCACCTTAACGCTTCAGCCTCAGCCTCTGCTAATCTGACTGCTGTTGCCTTAGTTTCCTCTTCCAGTATCTGCTCAATAGTTCTGTCAAGTGGGTGCTCACCCATTACCCACACCCACTCACAACCATCTCTGCCCAGCAAAAAGTCCACCTTTTTCCTAGCTAATGTGAAACATAAAATTGCATTATTTAATGATCTCTAATTAGAAACTTTCAGAACCATGGAAAATGACTAATAAACTATAAAATTTCATTAACTAGAGCCTGCACAAAATAAAACCCCTCTACACACTTTCAAGCGTGTTTGGCATATACAGCTACACCTATATTGTACAGAACCATCGGCACCTCGTGGGTGATGTGGTCAGCATTACACTGGCCACTTTTGCTTCCCAGGACTTTTATTTGGTACCAACTCAAGGCTGGATCGACCTTGGAACCAATGTAATTTTTTTTTTTTAATCTGAACCTATGACCTTCCGAACTGCACAAAACAGAACTAATCGAATTATACCACAGGTTCCTAGCCCAAGGTTTGCAACCCCTAATGAGGCTGCTATGGTTTTTCTGGGTGAAAATAGGGGGAGGGGGGGGGGGGTCGCTGTGCAGTTGTAAGCTAAGACACGAAATGTCAACCCTTCTTACAGTGAAAATCAAAACAAGAAACCGCTTAAATAATGCGAATGCTGTGCATGAGCTGGCATTAAAGGAAACTCAAACCGCAAATTTATAAGATTCCTAATAAGTTAAAATTTTAAACAACACATTAAATATATCATAACATTATTTGGAATATGCTAAAAAATCTATTTTTTATGCATTTTCATTAACTCTAAAAATTTCCATCAGTGTCTGTGGCTTAGGCGTTGTGAACGAGCTTCGTAATGCCAGGGTGCCAGGTTCAATCCCAGCTGTGGGCCTTGCGCTGGTTTTGACAGTGGTATTGAGAAGCTGACTGCCCAGAAAGCAATGGCAAAATACTAGAAGCAAAATTTGCCTAGAAAAACCACAACAGCCAAAAAATGCTGGGGTTGGTTCTGCAAAGTCCTGTAAAGGATACACAACTAACTTTATAAATGTCCAGGACATTCAGATGTGTAAGTAACGAGCTGGCTAATTAGCTGCTGCCATGTCTCTGGACGGTGAACTACTTTATGTTAAAGTGGATGTGGTGAAGGCTTTCTTGGATCAAATGGGGAGAACAGTAGAACAGATAGAGAACCATACATTGAAAAACAAATTCAACAATTTAAAAAACGGGAGGGGAGGGGGGGGGGGGGGGGGGGGCAGAGGTTCTGGAAGATTTTCAACATTGAAGGGGAAACAGAGGCTGACTAGTCATCAGGTTGCAACTTGCACTATTAGCATGAGATTTCTTCAATAGCTACAGAAGAAAGGGGCAGAGTACACGTGGCAATGTCCCGAGTGCCGTGATGTCAATTCTTGATTCATTCAAAAGTGGCAATAATATCTTTGTGATGTGCGAGGCAAGACATAATATCTCCACAGTCTGCAAGCTCTGAATGAATACTTTCACTAGAACTATCAGTATCTGAAACTGCTGCACTCCTGTTTGCTGCCAACAGTTTACTGCCGGTCTAGTCTAGTTAGACTTGACTTTGAAATGACATTCTGTTGTTTCATTGTCCATGATGTTTTTGATGGCACTTTATAAGATTTATCAATGTCAGGAATGTCTTTACCTTCACTTTCCAAAGAAAAATCAAATCAAGAAAATCATGTGCAGCAACAGAAAAATGATAAATACGACCATCAGGATAACTTTGAGAATTTGACGGCATGATGAAAATCTAATCAATGTGTCAGCAATGGGAGCTCACAATGAAAATTCATTTAAAATTTACTATAAGTATAAGCATCACAGAATTATTTCCCCTAAAGAAATATAGAGAAATGATTGGGCTAAAGGTTGCATGAGGAGAAATACTGACATCTTGAAAGATCTGAACATCAAGGAAGATTGGCTAATAAACAGCAACCTGTCTCGAAAGCTGAAATATTTTGGTCATATCAAGCGCCACAACGGATTTGAAAAAAATATAGCAGAAGGAATGGGACCATGAAGGAGGGGCAGGGGCTAACCAACATGAAGATGGGCACAGGATATGACTCCTTGAGTATGAAAGTACATGAGGCGGGAGAGCTGGCGAGATACCGAGTTTCTTTCAGGCAGACCATGATGAGAGCGACGTTCTGCAAAGGACCTGCTACATGATGATGATGAAAGGTTGCAATCAAATTCATTGCAAAGAATTGCAATTTTAACATGATGGTGAGTGACCAAAGTTATGATCGCAAGAGGTGAGATTATGGTAGCTAGGCATAAACATCGCTTGATTGCATAACATGCCATCATGGTAGTCGTCAGTTGGTTAAAAGAGCAGTTGGCACCTTGAGTTGTGGTTTACAACTAAGCTGTAATATCTGCATCTTTCAGTCTGACATATCCACTTTCAGTAAACTCGTATTTGCCTTTTACAAACAAATTGTTAAGGGGAAATGGATCTATATACCCCTTCCCCCTCGCAAATTGGGTCCCATAAACCTCACAAGGACAGGTAATGAATGAACATGGACAACTACACAAATTTTGTGCACTGTGAATCAATATGTCATTAGAAAAAAAAAAGGGGGGGGGGGGGGTTTCTTACATGACAGCATACATAGAGCAACGTGGGTACTACCAGACTACAATAAGGAAATTCTTCTTCTTCTTCGCATTCACCAGCTGTACACTCTGGCAGAAAGTTCTGGTTGTTCGTCCACTTCTGAACTAAGTCCTGCTCTAGAACATAAGTGTTGCATGTGCATCAGTTTTACAGATCTGATTTACTTGAGTGCAGACTGTTAGTTTCTTGCCTCTCAGGCAGATGCACTCCAACTTCAAAGGAAGCTCCCCAATTAGTCGACTCTTACAACATGCTTTTGGGTAGGCAGTGGGCCGATTCTTGTTTTCCCCACAATGGGGCCCCGGAACCCACACGGGGAAATAAGGACATTCAAACTCATCATGTCTGCATTAATACACTTTATGTTTTCTGATTAAAATCTGAATCTGGAAAGCAACCACTGTCATACCTTTGGGTTGGCTTCTTGCCTCTGCTTCTTGCTGTTCCTCATGTACTTTCCATCTGCGGACTTGTTCCTGTATGAACACACGTTAGGTTATAGAAATATCCTCCCATGAATTGAACACAAAACATAATTAAAGATAATGGTAGAAACACGTCCACTGGGTTGAAAAAGGTTAGACCCTCACATCTCTAAGCCACAGTAATAAGATAAAGAAGCAAGTTTCCCACACTTCTTCTTCACCACCTTTAAACTCCAGTGAAACGTTCTGGTTTTCATCCACTCTTGGACTCTGGTCTTTATTCAGAGCTTGAGTGTTACATGCACATCTATTTTAAAGATCTGGGTTACTTATATGTTGGTTCCTTGTCTCTCAGGCAGATGCACTTTGACTTTGAAGGAAACACCCCTAATTAGACACCACATGCTTTTTTACGAGGGCAATGTGTCTACTCTTTTTCTCCATGGAACCCACACAGGGAATAGGACACAGCCACCTTTGTTTCCTATCACTAAATGATAAAATCATATGGTACCCAAGCAGTCCACATATTCTAGGCTACAGGATAATAAGATAGAGCAGCCAGTTTATGATGTTTGAAAACCGTTAACAGGACAAACAAATATAATCCTCCCCCTGCTTGGGACCGGAATGGGATCAGTGTTGTTAAGCCAGCATGCTAACAACAATGCCGTCATATTTCCTTGAACTCTTTCAGTACTAAGAAACTCACAATGCATTCATTGATTTCTCTTTAAAGGTATACATTTCTTTATTCTTTGTGCTCCATTTTTATGTAATTTTAAACCACCTTATCTCAATTATTGTTAACAACTTCTGTCCTGAAGCTGTATTTGTCAAATCCATAAGACTACTTTTTTTAAAACTGCTCTAAGGTAGAAAAACTTTAGGAAGACAATGTTGAGGTAACAAATAACTGGAATTCAAAGAGTTATTATGCTTGTAAGACAACGCCCCCACCCCCCCCCCCCCCTCCTTCACACAAAAAACAAAGTGTATACAGGGAGAAGGGGTTTTGAGCCACAGGATTTAGGGTCATATGGCTCATGTAGTCACCAAGGACTGTGTAAGTTAGTATTTTAACTTTTTTTTTTGACCTGACACAAAAATCCAGACATTACCAAGTATTCAAACGTGGGTCTGAGAAAAAACATAAGAAAAATAAATGGGGTAGTGTACTGGCTGGCATGCTTGCTTGTTGGCCCAACAGTTAACTCTTTGAGTCCCAGGGGGTTTAGCATCACAGGTCCAGGGGGTAGTAAAAAAGGTAATAAAATCGGCGCATCATGCGTTCAATGGGCTTTTAGGTAGGAACCTATGAACGCATGATGCGTTCCTTGGGACTCAAAGAGTTAATAATATTTTTTAAATCCCCTTCAAGGTAGGGACATTTTCATGTATCCAGACTTCTTACTCAATGCATACTATAAAAATTATCAAGAAGGACAGAAATAATGACATCCTAAAAGATATGAACATAAAGAAAAAGAACTGGCTCACAAACAGTATCTTGTCCCAGAAATACAAATACTTTTGTCGCACCAAATGCCACATAGGGTTAGAATTGAAAGTGACAGAGGGTAGGGTATCGAGTCAGAGGGGCAGGAGCTAACCAGTACGAAGATGGGCACAGTATAGATGAGGCACCTTAGGCAGGAAAGTGCATAAAGTGCTGGTGAGGGACTGAATTTTTTCAGGCAGGCTTTGAAAGGATAAATGTTCTGTAAAGGACATACGGCTGTGGACCAACATTACACATCACAAATGTAAAGAAGAGGAAGAAATAAAAAAATACATACCTGTCTCATCTTGTAAAAGAGAACTTGTTTCTGATCCTCTGAAAGTTCCTCTAGAAGTTCAGGATCAATGTACATTTTTTCCAGAATCTGCTGCAACATTTTGACTCTTTGATCTTTACAATTATCTAACAACTATGAACAACTAACTTGATTTTCACCACATTCACAATCAAAAAAGTCATTTGGCTTGCAGTGCACCAAGCATCAAATATAAACACATGCACATACGGTTGAGATTGCCTGTTTGTACTAGGTGGTTTTATTTCCCAACATTTGCAGGTAATAGTATCTTTATGTTATCAACAGTCTGGCTTTCTGCAAGAGAAATAAAAATTATAGTTAGCAAACTTGTTCTCATGAAATAAATAAGGTAACAATTACTATGCACTTAAAAAATATATCTTAAAGGATTTTACTTCTTCACTGTAAGTATCAAAGTCAGTGATATGAATATTCCTACTGGACAAAGAAACCCATTTATAATGAATGCTTATAAAAGACATAGTTAGGTAAAATAAGATGTGTGAGAATGTGTATATAGTAAAGAGGGACATATGACATGATAAGAATAGTGTCTGTATAACCAGTGAGCCAGGGAACAGTTAGCATCTACACCTTAAGACATATGCTGTGAAAGACAGTACATCTATGAGTATGCTCGATGTGCTATAATGTCAGTTCTTAAATAACCAATAATTTCTTTATAGTCAAAGTTATTAACATTTTTATTAATACCTGCGATATATTAATTTAGTTCCTTAGTGACTTAATTTGAGCACACATTTTTTTTTAAACTAGATTTTTTGGGTGTTTTTGATTTGTGCTAATTAGATTTTATAAGAATGGCTCTCATAGGCTCTGGACCTATGCATTGAACATAATTTGAGGATACACATTAAAGGATGAACTGTGTCTTCCTTCTAAAGAGTTAGGATTCAGAGGTTTAAAAAAAAACAGCTTTGCACTTTTCCATCATTTTCATATACAGTGATACCTCCTGGTACCTCAATATATGTCCAATTCAATATTTGTCCAACTCATTATAAGTCCTGTTTAGATGCCAACAACTTTTCTTTGTATTGTATATGACCTTTGTTCAGAATATGACTCAAATGCTAGAACTTGTATGTGTCAAAATGAGTCACTACATCGCCCACCACCCTTGTTTATCTCTCGTTAATCAAAGAAATGTTTGCCAAATGGATGGATGTCAACAACTTTGCAAAGAAGTAACACCCCAAGCCTAAACGGGTTATAATAGGAATGATGATACAATGGAAATGTCCTGACAAGAAGACAAAAGCAGACTTTTAGTAAAAATCAAACCTGGTGAGCCTCAACCAGGTCCCATGTAGGGAAAAGAGACTGACACAGAAAAACAACAGAATTTCCGTTTCCTGAAGTTTTAGTTGGAAAGAAGCATTGTGGTGGGGAAGTGGGGATGGGGGGGGGGGGGGGTTCTCTTTCTAAATTATAACATCTCCTCAGCACCACCCTAGTTAGTTGGCTTTTGACTCTTCTTAGCCAGGTAAAGTGAAGTTAATTGTTTTTCTTCAAACCAAACCACTAGTTTTTTTTTTTTAAACTAATGTACTTTAGTGTTAAGCTGCGTGTATATTGTTTTATACAACCATTTCAATGTGTGTAATAATTTTTTCAAATAGGAATTGATTAATCATTGTCTTTTTAATTCTTATGGGAATATGTGTTTTGTATACGTCCTAGTTTGCATACTAGTACTAGCAGTCTAGGAATCTGGAATGGATTAAGGACCTATTTTATACTGAATTACTAACTGTGATTTCAAATATGTGAACACCAAAATTACTGCTGACGACAAACAAATACAAACAATACAATTATTAAAATACACATTATATATAGTATTGCACACCTTTTTATATAATCTCAGTTCAAACTGCGTGGAAACGTTTATTTTGAGTAATCCGGTATAATGTTAAAAACATAGAAACAGTAGTTAAAATACTTCTGGGTAACAGGACACTCATAAACGACATCATCACATTGTACTCGGTTCTGACTGACTTCTTTGTTTCTCTAATTACCTAGTGTATTATTATATTATTATCTGTTAACAATTCGTCGGGTTTCAGTCTGATAGCTCAATTCCCTGTCTATATTTTTGGATAATTAAGTTTACAGATATTTTGCCACAGACATCTATGATACACCGTTATAAAGACACATACTGTTTGTTAACGGTTATCCTGCTCGCTTCCTCCTCGGGAACAGTTAGTTTGACGAGCATTGCTTGAATGTCACAGTTCGCAGGTCACCATTTTGTGCAGACCTTCTACAAAGACCGACAACTTCTACAAGGAGTTCAAAGCTCTGGCTGCAGCTCCCCGTTATTGTTTTTCTTGATTGCCTCCTGAAAGATTGACTAAAACTGAAAGATCCACTCACTATTCTGATGCGAAATATACATGATGAAATCTTAAAAACCCAGTTCGAGCACATAAAACCCAGTTTAACCATATAAAACAGTTGAAGTAGCCTGCTGTTCGATGAGGGTGGGTGATTAGTAATCTTCCCGTTATTGAGGTGTGGTCAGGAATTTTAACTGTAAAAATTGAGACGGATGTTTTAGGAATGTCTCAAGCGTGAAGCGTATCCCACAACTGGATAGATACTGCTAACTGAGAATTATAGATTGTATCTTTGAAACGACAAGTGAAAACGTATCAGTACACGGACAATTAGTGTTTCGAGAATGCCTCTTCGAAACGCTACCGCATACGAAATAAACAGTTTTGAAATGCATCACATATCAAAGGCGAGGTAACAAAGTGATTAGGGCGTTTGGCGGCCGGTACTGATTTAGCTCAGTAAATATGCTCAAGAAAATCCAGATTGGGCTCATCAGTCAAGAATGGACTGTATCACCGAGTACTTCACGAATGGCTGGCCTAATCAAGGGAACGAGTTTGCAGATTATCTTGCAGACACTATCGCTGCTGTGGCTGGCCCGGTACAGGAAATTGATGATAAATGGAATATATCAGTTTAAAATACCATCACAGGCATTACATACTGTAGAAGATCGGCTACAATAGAAGGGTCGCAAAAAAAAAAAAAACATGGAACGACAGCATTAAAGACACTGTACGCCTTCTCGGCATGACAATAGCCACTGACTGCCAGCGTGCATTGGGTCGCAAATTATTCCCCTCATGTCGCTTAATCGGCAGAAGTAGTTTATAATGATGATGATCAATTGAGGCGAAAAATACGATAAATGTCTCTGCAACCCACCTTTTTATGAGTTTCTAGAGTCGGCGGAAAGACACAAGCCTAGTTTAATTGCACAATAACAATAATATTCACATTTGTTAAACTTGTTGACCAATTAAACAAGGCTCCGTCGCTCTCAGAAAATTATTATAGACGTTAAGGAGGGTTTAATTGTGTAATAATAATAATAAAACTAATAATAATAACAACAATAATGCGCTGAATTTTGAAACAATAATTTTTTCTTCAAATTATTATGAAATGCGTAAACAGATGCTTAAAAAGAGAACGTCATTATGTGGTTGGAATTATTTGGGAGTTGCTCACTCCAGTCCTCTCCCCCACCCCCACAAGAAGATGGGGGTAGGGGGGGGGGCTCAATAAACCTGCACCCCCGGATTCCGTCGCCTTTGTTGTGCACCTTTCGAAGAGAAGCAGAGAATCACCAAACAGATACTAAAATGGCAATCCAGTTGACTCAGGAATTTTCCGACTGTGACCGGTACTATCATTATTGGAACTCTGCGCCGGCTGCTGAAGATGAGGACGGAGCACGCATGAGAATGCCCCGAGTGCAGTGATGTCAATTCTTGACTCAGCACAGGAAAATGAAGATGTCCAATCCAATCCAGTCCATTTGCACAACAACAATAATAATTCGATCGCGTTCAAGCGTTTCAGCTCCTCAGAGCATTTGCTTATACTTGCGATCTTTATTGTGTAGAGCTTGTTCAGATGTTTCCTGTGGTTCTGTTGGGTCTTGTTGTCAGACTGTGTAACTTATGGGGATTTTTTCCTTCTATAATACTATTGTAGCATCTCTGTGTTGGTTTCTATTTCGAAGGAGGTAGGTATCTGCTAGGGCTGTACCGAATATTCGCTTCGTATTCGCTTCGGGGCCGAAAAGTGGACCTAATAATTATTCGGTATTCGGCCGAATAGTTGCGGTCGGTCCGAATACGAATACGAACAGGGTATAGTGAATTAGGAAACTAGACCGGCAGCCCTATGTGAAGTATACCATGTCGGCACATCTGGTAGGCTGTCTTCCATGATGATTATTGCTAATGCAACAAAAAAAAAAAAAAAGAACGCAGGGTAAAATAACCCCCCCTATGTGAAGTATAACCTCTTGCAAAAAAAAAAAAAGCAAAATAACCCCCCTCCTCTTTTTCCACTCTCGCGTGAGGACAGGAAACAATGATATACTCAAACAAGAGGCGTCTAGAAAAGTACTGTTTGTGTTGTATTACATGTTATGGGGAGGGAGGGGGGGGGGGGCAAAGTGGTCACACCGTTTGCCTCGCGCCCTGAAGGTCGAGAGTTCGTTTCGTGAACATGTCGTTCACTTCACGAGGGTAGTTTTTACGGCGGAAGTCCCTCAGGATTCTCACTGGAGCTATGGAGGTAGTTCTGTGTGCGACTCCGTAGACAGGCAGCTAGCTGTTCTGCTGAGGTGCAGATGTTCTGGGAAATAAACTCTACCGGCGTGATACTGGCTACATGGTCAGTCTATTGCCGAGTGGTCTATTAACAAAGATGAGGTAAAACCATATAACAAAAACGTCAAGTGGTCTGGAAAGGATCATTTACGTACAGCTCAGTCATGTGCTCGCCCCTTCATTGATTTTGTGTTTTTTTTTTTTTTTTTTACTAAGACCAATGTCATAACCCAAATTAACGGTAAAACCACGGTCTTATTTCATCCTTTTCTTCGCTCTCTGCAAAATCCGGCGGAAAATTCTGATTGTTCGTCCACCTCTAGACTGTAGTCTTGTTCCAGAACCTGAGTACCGCGTACATATTCATTTTACAGATCTGCTGGCTTATTTGTATACAGACTGTTGGTTTCTTGCCTCTAAGGCAGATGCATTCCCACTTCGAAGTAAGGGCCTCCCCCTTTTTTCCCAATTAGTTTACCCCCACAATGGGGTCTGAAACCAACACGGGGAACTGTCTTAATTGAACAGTTATTGTTTTATCGAGATGTCTAGGTGTTTTTACCGGACTGTGACAGTGTAGTTATTAGCAAGCTGTTCAGCTTTGTATCCACCACTGTTCAAATGTTGTGCCCTTTTCATTTGGCCTAATTATTTGACGCCGTTTTCGTGTCTACTTTATTAGTTGCTGATTTACCTTACCCACCGACAGAGCCAGTCGATTCACCATATAACAAGATGTGTGTTATTTTCTTTACTGTCTATTCCAGCAAGGCGATGGCTGATTGCCAGACGGAAAAAGCACTTCAGAATCGGTCGTCTGCGTTTCTAGACAAGAAGTCAGCTCGTCAGGGAAAGTCCACAGTTTCCGGGACTTCTCCACAGGTGATCCTCTTCCACATGATGGCACTTTGAGTCATCGGATGTTTATCGCTTGTGTGATGTCCTAGAGGGGTAAAATGTCCTACTACTACTAGTACCTTTGACATGCTGCGTCCTATGTAGCAGCATTTCTTAACATGCGGACCACTAAAACTAAGAATGTTGTTTCACGGCCAACCTAACAGCCAACATAACACATAAACAAAATCAAAAGTACGCGGCAGCTTATTTATTACATCCGAATTGCAACTTTCAGCTAAGCGAGCATGATTTCATCTCTTCCAAACCAGGCATTATTAATTAAAACGTTGTCTTTACGAGGATCCTCATTCTCCGGGAAATAATTATCAAAATGTTCAGCTAACGTCATTAAATGCCGACTTACTATCTTGGATATCACTTGTACCTGTTTGGTTCTCATCCCTGTGATGTTAATCCTATAGACTGCGTCAAAGAAGAAACAACCGCCCCCCCCCCCCCATTTCCCCCTTTACATGATTAGGCAGACATTTCTGGTGGCCTGACGGGTCATTTGAAAGGCCTACGAGTAGACAGCGGCCCATGGCTAAATCATCGTCGACCGGGTCACCCATTGGCTGGTCATTGGACGACTTCGTCTCGGTCGGAACAGCATTTATGTATGCATCCTTTGATCGCATCAACACTGCAATAATCTTTTTTTAGGATTACCTGGTGGCGAACAATGTTAAGCCATTCTATGTGGCGCAAATAACCTAAGTCACAATTATAACCTAAAGCTCCCGATTCGGGAATGCTGATTGAGCGTGGCGATTTTTTTTTTTTTTTTGCAAAGGAAGGAAGGAAGGCCCATGAATAACACTACTATGTATGGCTCTAGAGTCAGTGGGATGCCAAGCTGACTTTTGCGGGGACCGACTTGGTACACTCACAAAATTCTACCTTGTTACTATTATTATGGAAGACAGAAATACCTCGTGACAGAGTACATCTGTAGATGGTATCGTATCCTTAGACATGACCTCAATGTTTGAGAACATAGCGGCTAGGAACCGTTGTAAAGAATGTCCCAGACTTCTGATTTAACGGAATTCCGCTCAGTAGAAAGAGAATAAAATCTTAACCACGCTCAACCCATAGTTAGCTAACCGAGGCTGTGAACAGTACCCCGTTCAACGGAATTATGCAGCTGTTCTTTTTATAGCAATGAATTGTCATTTCGTATACACAGTGTTTACATTTTAAATTTGAAGCGTGCAAAATGCCACTTCTCCACTATTCGCAGTCAGAAGTACATAAAATTAAAAAAAAGGGGGGGGGGATGATTTCAAAGTATCCCCCCTCCCCGCATTTTTTTCTGTCCCGTCAGCTGTTGATTTCCCGTGGATTTCTTTGTTTTGGGTAAGATATCACGACAGTACCTGTGCGCGCGCGCGCGCGCGTGTGTGTGTGAGTGAGTGAGAGAGAGAGAGAGAGAGAGAGAGAGAGAGAGAGAGAGAGAGAGAGAGAGAGAAATGTGTATGATATGGAGATCGGGGCCTTAGCTTTCGTTCCATGATCAGAAGTAAAACTTTGTATCATAACCTGGTTTGTTTAGAGCAGTCTTGACTATTTTTACTGCTTTCTTGGTCTTTCTAACTACAATTTGTAGAAAAGCGGTGTTATAATAGTCAGGGATCAGCCACTATCATCTGAGACACGCGTCTGGTATAGCTAGACTTTTTTCAAAAATGACCTTGGCACCAAGGCTGACCCAGCCTTGAGTAAAGTTAAAGTCGGGAGATGTGAACCAGCGTCATTGCACTCGGTTATAAACCATCACGTAACTCTGTAGCTACAGCGACGTTCCTCCATTTACCCCAGAGTGTCACTCTGGTACCCATTTCCTAGAGGCTGGGTGAACCCCGGGAACCGCCCGGTTTCGAACACCGACCGTGGGCTGCAGCTGGATTTGAGGGCGAGCCTCCAATCGGCTGCGCTAACGCGGCTCCCCTCAGTAGTTTTGTGAAGAGGTTTGGTGTGATGCTGACCACATCACCCATCTTGTGCTGATTGGTCTATACAAATATAGGTCTAGCCCAATAATTGCGGGTCAAAACCAACAGGCCGTCTTTATTTCTAAGGTATTTCCAGGCACTAATTTTAGATTTGTTTCTCTGTTTTATTTTAAAGTGTTATTTAATATTATTGGAAAATGAACAAGCAAACTGGCTGGTTGCAGACCTGTGTGGTTAAATGAAGCATGATAAGGCAGATAAGTTAGCTTTGGGTGTATGAGAACAGCATGGAACAGTGAACACATTCATCCATGGTCTATGAAGAATGATGTAAGAGGAATAAACAGAGGATATGGCCAACACTCAACCCTCAGTATAAAGGCAAGACAATATGGTGTAAGTCATATAGAATAAGCTTTAAAAAAAAAGACAAGACAAGACACGACTATTAGAAATACTTTATTATATTATAATTGCAATGTGCTAGAAAATATATAAAGAAATAACATTTACTCTGTGAAGTAATGCTGCAGTCTACTATATGAGTGTATAACTTTAAATAACACATATTATAAACATACAAATATTGTAAATATTCTCTCAACTTTTTCTTTGATCCTTTTATCAGAAAACTTAATATGAGGAGGCTAGTAGCTTTTTGAAAGCTATTCACTTTTGTCTTCATTGAGATTGCAACAGGCCAGATTGCATCTCTCTTGGCAGCATCCAGTTGCAACTGTTGAAGCATATGCTCAACATTTTCAGGTGCCAAGCTGCAGGGACATGTCTCCGTGTTTCATACACTGAAAAGTTTGAAGATATGTTGATGAAGTCTGTTGTGCCCGGTCCTTAGTTTAAATATAATACACTGTCCCTCTCTAGAGTGGTGGTGAAGCAAGTCTTGGGGAGAAAATTGTGTGTGTGTGTGTGTATCCAGCCATCTTTCTTAGATGTTAGTTTGTATTAATGTCTTAGTCCCTTGATGATTTGACTGCATCTTCTCATGCCGCTTCTGACCAGTCTGTCTGCTATTTAACTGCCTTTCAAGACACAGTGACATAGAATCCACTGCAGTTCAGACTGTTCTACTAAAGAGCCTAAATAAATCAACTGTTACGTCAAGTCTACAAACTGCATGTCTTTTGGGTTAACAATTGCTTGTAGAACTGACTTAGCATCAGTCAGAAAAATGACTTTGCTATATTTGCTGTGCTGTTGTCCATTCAGAAAAGAACATGCCACCAGAAGTGAATCTGCCTCTGCTCTGTAACTGGAGGAATATAAACATGTTGGTATTGCTAGTTCAAGTTTCAAACCATTGGGCCTTATAATAAATACTCCTTAAATACACATAAAGTACACATTTACGATCACGATGTTCAAAGTAAAAGCCCATTTCATAGGCCTGTGACATTTCAGGCAAATGATGCTAAACTCATATTTCTCTCTCTCTGTCACCCGCCCACCTACCAACAATTGATGAAAAACAAAAACTCTGTTCCCACCTACACATGCACGCACACACATATGCACATATACATGCTCACACACACAGCGTTCTGATCAGAGTAGGGTATCATCATTGCACTAAAGACATGTCACAGGTGTTCCTGGCCCCATCACAATAAACTCATCATTGCACTACAGACATGCCACAGGTGTTTTAGGCCCCATCACAATAAACTCATCATTGCACTACAGACATGCCACAGGTGTTTTAGGCCCCATTACAATAAACATCATTGCACTACAGACATGCCACAGGTGTTCTAGACTCCATCACAATAAACTCATCATTGCACTACAGACATGCCACAGGTGTTCTAGACTCCATCACAATAAACTCATCATTGCACTACAGACATGCCACAGGTGTTTTAGGCCCCATCACAATAAACTCATCATTGCACTACAGACATGCCACAGGTGTTTTAGGCCCCATCACAATAAACTCATCATTGTACTACAAACATGCCACAGGTGTTCTAGACTCCATTACAATAAACATCATTGCACTACAGACATGCCACAGGTGTTCTAGACTCCATCACAATAAACTCATCATTGCACTACAGACATGCCACAGGTGTTCTAGACTCCATCACAATAAACTCATCATTGCACTACAGACATGCTACAGGTGTTCTAGGCCCTATCACAATAAACTCATCATTGCACTACAGACATGCCACAGGTGTTCCAGGCCTCATCACAATAAACTCATCATTGCACTACAGACATGCCACAGGTGTTCTAGACTCAATCACAATAAACTCAGCATTGCACTACAGACATGCTACAGGTGTTCTAGACTCAATCACAATAAATTCATCATTGCACTACAGACATGCTACCTAGACTCAATCACAATAAACTCATCATTGCACTACAGACATGCTACCTAGACTCAATCACAATAAACTCAGCATTGCACTACAGACATGCTACAGGTGTTCTAGACTCAATCACAATAAACTCAGCATTGCACTACAGACATGCTACCTAGACTCAATCACAATAAACTCATCATTGCACTACAGACATGCCACAGGTGTTATAGACTCAATCACAATAAACTCATCATTGCACTACAGACATGCCACAGGTGTTCTAGACTCAATCACAATAAATTCATCATTGCACTACAGACATGCTACCTAGACTCAATCACAATAAACTCATCATTGCACTACAGACATGCTACCTAGACTCAATCACAATAAACTCATCATTGCACTACAGACATGCCACAGGTGTTCTAGACTCAATCACAATAAACTCATTCATTGCACTACAGACATGCCACAGGTGTTCTAGACTCAATCACAATAAACTCATCATTGCACTACAGACATGCTACCTAGACTCAATCACAATAAACTCATCATTGCACTACAGACATGCCACAGGTGTTCTAGACTCAATCACAATAAACTCAGCATTGCACTACAGACATGCCACAGGTGTTCTAGACTCAATCACAATAAATTCATCATTGCACTACAGACATGCCACAGGTGTTCTAGACTCCATCACAATAAACATCATTGCACTACAGACATGCCACAGGTGTTCTAGACTCCATCACAATAAACATCATTGCACTACAGACATGCCACAGGTGTTCTAGACTCCATCACAATAAACTCATCATTGCACTACAGACATGCTACCTAGACTCAATCACAATAAACTCATCATTGCACTACAGACATGCCACAGGTGTTCTAGACTCCATCACAATAAACTCATCATCAGCAGCAGCAGCCACCAGTCTGGGGCTGATCCATGAGCATATTGATAAGCACTTTAGTGTGATGCTATTCTCTGCCCCAGTCCATAGAGACAGTAACAGAAACAGAGAGGCAGCAGAGATAGTGAGAGAGAAATAGAGATATGGAGAGACAGAGTACATGAGAGACAGACAGTGTGTGTAAGTGTGTGTCTGTATGTGTGTGTGTTTATAAGTGTGTGAGGGAGTCATGGAAATAAAATGAGGAAGGGGAAAGGAAGTGATCAGGGGATCTGATCGACATTCAATGCTCAGAGGAAGAGACACTTGGACATAAAATGAAACTGTTTAATCGGAATTAAAACTTTGTGCTGGTTCTCAAGATAGGGACAGAGGCTTATGGGACTGTTCCAAGTGTTGTGACTCAGAGAAAAAGATATAAGAAAAGAGAGAGGGGAGAAGGATAAGAGAGGGAGGATGGGGGATATAGTCAGAAGGGTAAGGAAGAGAGAGAGACAGATATAGAGAGAACATGTACTTTCATATGTGTCCCTTGGCTGCCAAAATAGACAACTCAACAGCAATGCATTTTTAAAAAAAACTGACAACAAAATATAACTTTTGCTTAAGGGACTGTCCCGAATGCTTTGATGTCGATTCTTGATTCAACATTCAACCTTCCGTTATCTTCCTTATGGGCTGCTCTTTGAAGGTCCGACCCGTATAAGACTTCCCAGATCTTATGCTGGATGGCAACCACCTTCTCCCCCTCCTCCCATGACTATCTATTCAACTACAAAGGAGGATATAATTAGGGGCACATGTTATAACTACATCAGCATAGTGCAGTCATATGTGGCTAAAGATTTCCGATTTAACTTTAAAGGACAAGAATAAACAATTACTGTGATGGCTAGGGGAATTCGCCGTGGCGTTGGCAACTAGACGCCCGCATGGGGATCGGAAGGTCGTGGCTAGGCCTGACTTTTAGTGCTAGTTAACATTGACTCCCAGATCGACCCAGTCTTGAGTGAGTATCAGGTGCAGTCCTGGGAAGTAAATGCATCCAGTGTTATGTTGACCACATCACCCACCTAGTGCCGATTGGTCTATAAAAAAAATATAGGTCTAGTCTTATATTTTCAATTAGCTAAAGGCTTTATGTTGGCTGACACCTTTTCGTCTTTCCAGACGACACTGCTATTTTGTGCAATAGGAATGCATGGGAATCACAGCCCATGGTGATGGCGAGTGTGACCAGCAAGTCTTCCCAAGCACAAATCTGAGGCCGTATTTTAGTGAGCATGCACTGCCCAAGTATCATGATCCCTCGCTCAACCTATCCTATTTACTCCACAGGAAAGGTAACACCAATATGTTAAAATTAACACATGCAACAAAACCTTATAAACTGAACATGGAAACCTATTAACATAATATAAAAAAAATAATAAAATAAACATGTGGAACAATAAATACCAACATAACTATTTTATAACGACTCATCTGCAATACTTGAACTTCTTTCTCAAGTTATAGCCTAATTTCAGAATAAATGTTTTCATCCAACTTCTCCTGTGAGTTTGTATCAAGTTCCTTATGTATCTGGTAGACTTCATTTTGGTAAACATCCTGCTTTCTGCCAGAAGGTAGGTTATATGTATGATTCTTGGCTTTGAACCTCCTAGACATGGAAAATTTATACAATTAGAAAAAGACCATTAACTAGATATTAACTCTATTACTGCCAGACAGTTTTCACTTTTACTTATTCTATCTGATCAACTGCAATTTTAAAGTTGTAAATGTTGCGTCTAAAAGTGGTAAATTAGTACCTCTACTGCTGGTAAGGAATAAAAAATCCCCCCGTGTGGGTTCCGGGGCCCTATTGTGGGGAAAACAAGAATAGACCCATTGCCTCCCCAAAAGCATGTCGTAAGAGACGACTAATTGGGGAGCTTCCTTTGAAGTCGGAGTGCATCTGCCGGAGAGGCAAGGAACCAACAGTCTGTATTCAAGAGAATGAGATCTGTAAAACTGATGCACATGCAACACTCAGGTTCTGGAGCAGGACTGCAGTTCAGTAGTGGACGAGCAACCAGAACCTTCCGCCAGAGTTTACAGCTGGTGAACGCAAAGAAGAAGAAGAATAAATAATCAATCACGATTGAGTTGATGAATGTAACAACTGGTTGGAACATAAGAAGATGAGACTATTTTATCATGTATGACAGGGCTTCCCATTTGATGGTTCCCCCAGACTGGTGGGTACATGGAACAAACTGAATATGTTTGATTTCATTTAAAGAGCCCTTTTAATGCCTCAGATGTATTGGGCATACAGTGCTAGATCTATATTTTATAGACCAGTCAATGCTCTGTGAGTGATGTGGTCAACATCACACTGGTCACCTTTACTTCCCAGGACTTTACCTGGTAGCCCCACCCCAAAAATTAGCTTGAAAATATAACCCTTTTTTATTGTGATGCTAAAGTTTGTAAACTTTGTGATGCTAAAGTTTGTAAACTATCAAATGTTCTTCAAATGATTATTTTTAAAAAAAATATTGGATCTGTGTGAAAATAAGAGCGGCCTGCAGCTTTGAGGTAACTGGGAATTCCCGGTGTAAGATATAACCAAACTCCATATCCTGAGTTCTTTGGTAATAAAAGAGTCAATGATGATTTTACTTTATTTTTACAAACAAAATAAATTAAAAACCAGAATATAGTTTCAAACAATATATTTGATTACATTTCTATGAAATATAATTTTAAATTATAATTTAGAATGTGAAAAAAAAAAAAATTATAATAATGTAGGTGATGCAGTCTGATGTCTTGGCCATAAGTAATCAACCATTTGCCATCTCAACCATTTGCCATCTCAACCCTTTGCCATCTCAACCATTTGCCATCTCAACCATTTGCCATCTCAACCATTTGCCATCTCCACAGTGAAAGTTGGCTGCAATGGATCTCCAACATGCTCTGTCTCTTGTCCTGGTTTGTACACTCTATGATGCTGCTATTTGTTCATCATCTGATGTTGTCTTCCCACTTGTATCATTATCTACCTTTTTATTTGTCACTTCCCTTCCATAAGGTTTTTAAAGAGTGAAGTCTTTTAAGTGGTCAAAATATTTCAATTCTTCCTGTCTGTTTTTTTTTTTTTTTTCAACTTCTTTCAGTATTTATAGTTGATACACAGTCTGTCCAGAACCCATGTTTTTGACCGTTTTTGTTTCCCTGAAATACGACCTATACTTCTGTATTGGCCATAAGGAGCAGACTTACCACCAATGCAGCAAGATGGGCATAACGTGCACATAAAACAAATAGGCTTCTCAGGATGAATGAGAAAGGTACAAGGGCAACCATTGTAGTACATACTGTAGCTGTCACGTGTGCCCTAATTATAACTTCCTTGGAGAGTGAATGGAATGTCTGGAATTTACTGTCCGACTGGAATATAAGATGCAACTTAAAGAATTTTATTTTTTCAAAGGGGTATCACAAATAAAGATGGCAGCTCCCCCCTCCCCCTCCCCACTTTCCGATCCTATTTGGGTTCCTGGGCCCAATTTGGGACGGGGGGGGGGGGGGGGGGAAACCACTGCCAACCTAACAAGCATGTTGTAAAAGTCTACTAATTTTTCATGTTTCCTTCGAAGTAAGAGTGCGTCTGCCTGAGAGGCAGGGAACCAACAGTTTGCATACGCACAAAAATCAGATCTTTAAAAAGATGTGCATGCAAAACTCATGTTTTGGCTCAAGACCAAAATTCAGAAGTGGATGAACAACCAACTTTCCTGTGAAGTTTACAGCTGGTAAATGCCAAGAAGAAGAAGGCACTACTGTAAAAAAGCATTTTATCCTTTTTTGTGAATGGAGGGCCTTTTGATCAACATAGTTTTGTTTAACTTATTCAGACCCAAAAATGTAGAACTCCTCATTGTAAAAAGGAAACTAAAAATTTGTGTTTACTGGTATGCATTGAGCGGAGGAGTGGTGATAGAGCGGTTGCAATGAAAAGACCCAGGGCTGACCTCCAGTAAGGTGATAGGCATTTTCTAGGAAGGAGGTAGGGGGAACATCATAATCTGCACAGTTCATGGCAACAGCACTACCCATGTAACCCTAAATTCTCTGACTCATGACCCCCCCCCCCCCCCCTACCCCCTGTTTGCACTGTTAGGTAAATATAGACATTAGTTACAGACACTGATGCAAAAAAAAGTTGATAAACATATTTGTAGTAGAGAGAGAAGGTGAACCAGAAAATAGGCTAAAATTTGTAAAATACAGAAACTTACCGAACCAGGCAGACTGTTGTCAATGCAAATAAGATAACAAAAAGTGTCGGAACTGCTATGGCTGCAATTAAAAAGGTTTGATCTGAAAATATATGATAATATAAAAAAAATAAAGATCAGTGTTTTTCAGTGTTTTTCGCTGTATGTTTACAGATAAAAATCTATTTGATTTATTGTAACTGCTGTTTAAACAATGAACTGCAAGTCTCGCTGTGGACCGTTAGTACCGGCACTTCTTATGGCTGCCTTATGCAGCAGATAATGCATGTGTGTACTACTGACTTTGCTGAGACTAAGTCTGCCTCAATTTTTCAAATGGGATAGCAATGGGCATTCTGTGTAGTTTTCACCAGCACAGATTGAGCAATAATGAGGTGATCCATCTGCCATAAAAATGAAATTGAGATTAACAAAATTACAGCTGGCAGTAATGGTGGCAACGTTCACTGAAGTAGTTTTAATTGTTTTCAGTTAAATATAAATGAATTATTTGTTTCAATTTCACTCAGGGATTACAGTTTGTAGGATTAACACCTCATAGATGAGAATCAAACAGGTGCAAATCCTGAAAACCCCATTCAGCTGTAAAACACATGTATACTGGGATGCTCAATGGTTACAAAGTAACACACAATCCAGTTTGGGTAAGCATGATTAATTGAAATATAAAATAATCTAACATGTGACATCAATCATGAATAAATGACAAAACACCATTAAGCGCTTACCAAAACTAAACTGTTTCCAATCTTTCATTTTCTCTTGGTCTTCATGTATATCATCATACATCCAGTAAAAGTAATCCTTATAATCAGGCTGATCTGCCTTGCAGTCACTTAGAGATGTAAAACCAATGCCGGATGTCATGAGACCTGTTTGAGAATACATGACAAACATTAAAACAAATAGTAAAGTAAAGATCCCTTTTCACGCCTTAGGCACATTGGGCATATGGGAAGAGCACCCATATTTTTACAGACTAATCGGCACTGGGCGGGTAATGTGGTCAGTATTACGCTGGCCGTCTTTACTTTCCCTGGTACCCATTTTAGCTTGGGTCGACCTGCGACGCCCCATACCATGATAAAAATCCACGCAGCCAGCAGTGGATTTCGATCGCGGTACGTTGGAATTATGAGTCGGACTCGCAACGCCTAAGCCACGGACGCCGCATTAAAACAAATAACTGACTATAACTGGTTAATCAAAATATAGTACTAGCACCAATTTCCCAGTGGGCCAAAGGCAGGAAAGGATCCTTTACTTTACACTTTTACGTACATAAGTTACAATTTACAATAAAACAATCAGAAAGAGACAAACACTGTTCTTTGGGCACATAATGAGAGGAGAGACATTGGAGAACATCGTGACAACTGGAAAGATCAGTGGAAAGAGGGGCAGAGTCAGATCAAGAGAGATGATGCTGGATGGGTTGAAATTATGGCATGGAGAGTTATTATCAAGAGAGCTGTTCCAGGCAACCAGGTATCGTGATCTGTGGAGACGTATGAGCGCCTACGCCAGTTCGCAGGGCACATGCTGATGATGATGATGATGATATATGTATTAAAGCCATGACTGAGCTTTCAAAATCTACCAATCAGCACTGGCAACTTGTTGCATTATATTTGTCAAGTCTACAGCTTCTATCAGGTACTCAGGTAATCACAGTTCATACATCATGGCAAACGGTTCACCCCATAATTGCTCTGTTTCTGTGCCAACGGAAGGCATACAGAATGTCCTCACTGTCCCTTGCGAAAGAATCTACTTAGACGGCAGTCTCATAAAAACAAACAACATACACATGCAGTTAATGCATAAGGCAGCCATCAGAAGTGCCAACTTAAACAGTCTGGCACCAGAAACGCAGTTCATTGTCGATGGATGCAGCAGTTACAACAGATCATTAACTGCACATGCAATTAGGCGTATAAGGACCACAAGTTCTCTCGCACAGGCAACCAACCATTTTCTGAATCTGCATTTCACAACGTAAACAAACGCTAAACTTGTCAAAAAGCATTCCAAATGAATTCCACAACCCACATTGCCACACCAAGTACTCAACTCAGTAGCTAGGTGACGGAACTATATTCTTTCAGTCTACACATGGAAGAAAATGCAATGGCTAACTATTGTCAGAAGTAAAACTTGCCTGACTAAAAACAGTCGGCCTCCCTATCCAACATACTGACTGGAAACCCCATCTACAGCTTCTACAAGTCTACAGCTTCTGGAACCTATCATGAAGTCTGCAACAACCTATGCCTGGATGTTTGTAGCTAGATTCCTCCCATGCCATTTATAAATAATGACGTTTTTGTGACAACCTACTAACCTTCTGGGCACTGAACACAAGATGACATTCTAGCTTTATTCTGGTAGAATCCTTTACCACATCGAACACAGGAGCCCTTGCTGTCAGAATAGAACCCAGAGGGACAATTCACTGAAAGAAAAGAGAAGATAAATGTTGCAGCTACAAATATTTTAGTGTCTTATCAATGCTTTATGTTCAAATTGTGAGTTCCTAGTAGCAGCATCAGTAGTAGTAATTTCAGCAATGCATCATGTTCAAACTATCTGGGTTATTAGTGGGATATATAGATGTTTTTTTTTCTTTCTATTTTAATTTTGGCTATTTTTGACTGTCAGTTACTTCTGCTTATTCAGTATTGCATGGATTATGTATTAATTGTAACTGATTGCAGAAGTATAGATTGTTAAGTTTAATATATTTTCAGTGTTCTTTTTTAATAACTGTGTCTGTTCCTTTAGTAGCTGTTTGAAAAGTATTTAAAGAGGAGTTAGTCAATTTAAGTGCACCCTAATTTTTATCTCATATGGCTCAGTCTTTTGCTGCAAAGCAACTGGTTACCCACAGAGAGCATGACATAAAGGACAAACTTCACAGCTCCATCTATTACCCCCCCCCCCCCCTCCTTCCCCCCAGCCTCTCTGAAACACCTACATTTCCAAATGAAACAATTGAGAATGAACCCATGACCTTTGGAGTGTTTTCCAAATGATGTAACCACTTGGCTACAAACATCTCCAACTACTAACTGTTTAAATTTCAAAATGTTTCTTCTTTGTGTGTGTGTGTGCATGTGTGCGTGCGTCTCTCTCTCTCTCTGCTCTCAGCCATTGGCACTTTTCCATCTGACCAGATAATAGTCTTATGCTGCGTTAGGAGAGGCATGAGAATCACAGTCAATTAAGGCCAAAGATGAAATTCCTCCTCTCAACAGCACAATGCCTGTATTGTACAGACAACGTATTGTCCATGCAACCTAATCCCCTTCTTAGACTGCCTAGTTTACTCCAAAGAAAAGGTAACACCAGTACATTTGGAACAAAGCACGCTGCAAAGGCTACCAAATCAGAAGAGTAGCGCCCTGTCCATCTGTTAGAGTTTCCCTCTTAGACCAGCTACCAGCCAAGGTTATGGACCTGGTCTGTCTTGCCTCAACATTCAGTTATGAAGTTTCACTTAATCTTCTTAAGATAAGGCTAGTGTCCTCTCTTACTGCTGCTCCACCTGAAGCCATTGGCAGAAGGAGGGATGTAAGGTTTGCTACATGCTGCTCAATATTCAGTTTAAACAGAGAACAGGTAGTACCAACTACTGTAATATGGTAGCTCAGTAGTATCTAATTGAGATGTTACTTCCATTAATAGTGCCAATAAAACCAGTAATTTGTTTCAAGTTCCTGCCATAATTTTTACCTTTATTTCTATTCCCTTCCTGATTTCCTCCCTTCAAGAAACACAGTCCATGCCATTTTGATTTCACATATCAACCTCAATACCTGTATCACTTATGTCCTGCTTGCACGCATCTTTATACTGTAACAGAGGCTGACCTAAATGCCTTCTACCCATCTGTAATTCACAACACAGGATATCCTTAGGAACTCTACCATCCTCCCATTCTCCAAGCATGACCCAGCCAAATAAGCCTTCAGATAACTGTTGTGATTCCTGCTCTTTCCAAAAACCTCTGTGTATGTGATCTTGTTTTGCCATTTAATGTCAATTATTGTTCTTAGGCATCGCACATGAAAGCTACTGAGCCACTTCTTCTGGAGAAAAGCATAGGATGAAACATACAACAAACATACCACAAACTCCCTCCAAAAATCCAGAGCCGTCTTGGGGACATTTCACTTCTGCTTTAGCAGAACTAATTTTTCCATTGTATTTGACACCTTGGACATTAAGTTCATAAATGTTGCTGAACTGATTCATCAGCTGAAGTGTTATGTTTTCAATCAGTTGCAGACGGTTCATCTGAACTGTTATTTCACTTTCTGTAATACAAAAAATAAAATATTAAATGGAATCACATGTAAATTAAAATAATAAGTGTATTCAATATTCCAAGGATTTAAACATTTTTTTAAATTAAAAAAAAAGAGATATGCCGTCTCCACAATGAAGGTTTGATACCATGCACTAACTGATGACTTTAGGAATATTAACAGAGTTATATTATGCAGCTCTTATTCTACTGTCCAAAAACTATGAGAACGGATTTGAAAAAAAAATGCCCACAGCAATCATTAACCTTTCAGTCACAAAGCTGCATATTTCAATGGTCGCCCAGGCTCTTTACAAACTGATGTCACGTCCTTTGTAGTCTTATTCGTGACTGGCTAGATTATGCTGCTAAACTTTTCTCTAGGATGAGGAAGCAAATCTCATCAACCCTCCTAAGGTAGTAATATATTATGGCATATCTGGTAGGTAAGTGTTTGTTATTATTGTTTGCTCTCTTATGCGCTCAATTAATTTCTTATTCTATAAACATTCATTAATTGGTGCCTGAGCAGAATAAAGAGAATTAAACAGTAGTATAATTACTAATGTATAGATATGGGCGAGAAATAAACATATTCTAGTGATTCGAGAGATGAGGAAAAGATGCTGGTGTTGGATAGGACACATATTGAGAAAAACCCGACAATGATAAAACTAGACTGCCTATACTTTGGAACACATGATATAAACGGAATAAAGGCAAATTAAAGAAACATATGGAGAAGGAAATTAGAAAGAGAAGTTTAAAAAGATGGGGAAGACATGGGGTGAGCAACATACGATGGCAAAGGATAGGACAACCTAGCATGGGCCTAGTGCCTATGCTCCATTGGGAAATAAAGGGCACAGGAAGAAAAAAAATTGTCATATTTCATTAGCAACAAAGTGGCTTAAAGGCTGCAACATCCATCTTTGGCTCGAATATGTTCTGTTCATTTAAAAGTTCACACTGTGATATTATTTTTAAAACAAAACTAGATATACTGTTACCTAATACTGATATAGTGAATCACATGTCTGGCCTCAGAAATGGTCAAACCCTTGCACATTAAAAATCCCATGGCAAAAAGGCCAAATAGGCAGTTGTCTCGAGTAAACTGCAAAATTATAATTTATTTTCACTTACATTAATCTTATATACAGAAAGTTTTTCTGGTATTCACATTTTTGTTAAATTTGCTTTTTTTTTTTTTTTATACTTCTGAAAGCTTATTTGCAGCTAGTTTTGGGGTATTTTATCCAACCAGTCACATTATCTTTAGTTTATCTTAAAACAAATGTGATTAATTCTATGTAACAATTCTGAATTTTCTTCTTGTACTATGACCCCGATAACATGTGGGGAAAAAGGGTATCTGTGCAACTTTACTCCTTCGTTAGTTGTAAAGCTGTTATTACCTGAGAGTGAACTTAGATACTCTGAATGTTGTCCTGTTTGAGAAATCTCCATGCTTATCATCACAAGAAGAGAACCTGAAATAAAGGCAAAGTTGCATTTTCAAATAACAAACAAAAAACAAAAAACATTTTTGTAACTTTGATTTATTGTGACATCTGAGACTGAGCACTGACTGGATGCTTGCCTGGCTTCAAAAAGTTTTTAGGTTTGAATACCCACCTGGGTAGATTTAAATGACTTAAGACACCCATATTGACCCAGCCTTAAAAAAAAAAAGGATAGCAGGAAATGTCCCGTAAAGCTAACCACCCTGATGTTCACCACATCACCCACTAACAGGTAACTGCAGTTCAACATTCATAGCCATCCGGTGACTGCATAACTGCTCTATTTCTATGCCAGCAAAAACAAACACAAAATGTCCATCACTGAAACGTGTGAAAAAAAACTGACACAATTAAGTTTTCGCAAATCCAATAGCATATGCATGCAGTAAATGCATAAGGAAGCAGTCAGAATTGCCAACACAAGCTGTCTATCACAAGGAATGCAGTTCATTGTCGATGGAAGCAGCGATACAACTGATCAGTAGTTGCACACACAGTTAATCACATAAAGGTATAGAAGTTCTCTGCCAACAGGCCACTCGCCATATTCTGAATCTGCAGTTTACAACACAAATTACAGTCACAGTCAAAGGAAAATTTCAAATGAAATGCACAGCTCACAATGTCATGCCAGTGTCACTTACTTCAATAGCAGGATGATGCAACTATGTTTTGGACTATTGGCCTAAAGCGGACTTCCATCAAAATGGACTGTTTTTAGGTGGGGAAATTATTTTGCTTCTGACAGACAGTGACCGTTTCATTTTCCTCCATTTTTAAATTGAAGAGATATCGTTTTGTCACCCCCAGCTACTGAGTTGAGTGCGACACTGTGAGCTGCAGATTTTATCTGGGTTTTTTCACTGTGACTAAGGTGGTGTTGTGAACTGTAGATTCAGAAAATGACACATGCCTTGTTGCCACATAAATGGTGGTGCCTCATGTGATTAAAAATTAATTACATGTGCAACTGCTGATCTGTTTGTGGCTGCCGCTTCCATCGATGATGAGATGTATTTCTAATGTCAGACTGTTTGTGTTAGCACTTCTGATGATTGCACTATTATTTTAATGCATGTGAATGCTGGTGGACATGCTGAGACTGCACTGTGTCCATTTTTTCCAGAAGAGACAGTGATGGACATTCTGTGCATTTTTTGTTGGCACAGGATGGCAGCAACTATGGGGTGACCTGTTTGCAAAGAAGCTGAAATTAATATTATCAGATTGGGCCAATGTGTGAAAAACGTCACTAAAGAGAATTACTATCACAGCACACATAACAAATAAATATATTCCGGTTCAGTGAAATGTCTGAGATATTTAATTGTTAACTACTACTTCTCATAGAGACATTTAATTATAAACTACTACTTCTCATGTTTGCTTTATACATTGTCTCTAAAATACTAAAACAGGATATAACTGACAATAACAGCAATTACACCCAATCAGTAAGTAAAGTCTACTGCAGACCGCTTTAATATAATTATTCTAGTTAACCAGCATAAGTACATTGTTCAGAGTGGGAACATGTTGCCAAGGATTGTGTTGCAGGGTGGGAGAAATCAGGAAAACAAACAGGAATAAAGAAAAAATTGGCTATCCTCTGACTAGCGGTCGGTAAAGATGGCAGCCACAAAATATCCTTTCGAGCCACAGTCGCGTGACTTAATTTGCGGTTCTCCGGCGGTTTTCAGGCGACTATTGTCACCGCCACGTGTCCCCCACGCCGCTCATGCGGCGTGGAATGGGGCTAAACTAGATGGCTAGGACCCACGAGCAGCAGCCGTGGTGTGCTCGTGACCGCTAGTGCGCAATTGACACGTGACTGTGGCTCGAAAGGATATTTTGTTGCCCCATCTTTACCGACCGTTAGTCGGAGGATAGCCGAAAATTTGATTGCAGATGGGTTAACAGCTGAGCTTCTGAGAAGAAAGACATAAAATTCGTAGTGGCAACAATGGTCCTGAAATCCTACGCTCTCATTATGAAAGATTTTTCTCAACATGAGGGGTCTTGCTTGTCACACTCGCCATTACTATGGGCTAAAAATCCCATGTCTCCCTGCAACATAAAATAACACTATAGGCTCGAAAAAAAGAAAGGTACTAACAAAGTTCAGAGTGTTAACTCTTTGAGTATCAAAAGATTTTGCGGGATATTCCCAATGTTAGCAACTGCCACAGTGAATTTAAAATGTGATAATCTGACTATCACAGATATAGCAATTCATATACCTAGCTGGGGCATTATTATACCTAGCCAGATTTTGGTAGTATGCTTGGGCTTAAATATCAGATCATATTCTTGGCTGCATGGTACAAATAGGCAATAGCTCATCATGCATGGTGCATTGATTGGGACTGAAGGAGTTAAGAAAATAGCTCAGACCTATTGAGGATTGTTGTTGTTGTCCACAGGATAACGTGGTCTGGATGTGAATGCTGCAGCCAACGATGCCCTTGCACTCAACTGTTTGCTCCAGGTTGCTGTTTATGGAATTTTTAAACTCTGAAATTGCTGGTAGTTTGCTGCAGTTGATGTTTTCAAAAATGACATTTAATGACGTCTTTTGTGAAGATGGTATTTTCGCATCTGGAAGAAAAATAACTTAATGTAAAGATAATACAATATATTTAGCACACATAAAATAATATGCCATTTTAGGATGAAATTACATAAACACAAACGTTAAGAAAACATCAACTTGCTCAATTTATTATAAATATTTCTGCTCTTAAAAACTTCATTGTGAAAAATTACTTTCAGTTTGCTGTCATACTGCAGTTATTATTTATTGTCTCTTTTATCCTCAATGCTCTGCAAACTAATCTAGGGTGTTGTGATTTTTCTTGAGCAAATTATTTGAATAAAGCAATATTTAGTGTGTAAGCAATCCTGTGCTCTTAATTTCATTGCTCTCTATTAATAAATATGTATCCATCTATTCTGTGCTTTCTGAATATCAAATACAAGATGAATATAACATAAATACTTTAAGCAAAGTAAAGTAAAACCCAATTTTACACCAGTAGCCCATTTGGCATATGAAGCTAGACTCATAAATTTATAGACCAACCTTGATGGCTGATGTGGTTATCCTCATGCCTGAGTTACTTTTAAGTTTTTTTTATAATTTTTGAAATGAGATTTTATTGCAGCACAATATACTGTTATTCGTATTCTTGTAAGTCTGATCTTTACCCTTTTTTGTTTGACAACATATTTTCATTTTGAAACTTTATATTTTGGTTGTTTGCACAAAGCTAACAAGATTTTCATGGAAACATTTTGGGCTTTTTTGTGGTAGGCAGTACCGGCACCTTTTTTTTTTATGGCATACTTTTTTCAGTGCTACTGAAATAGACACTCTGCAGTGAGAGTACTGACACATTTCTAGACATTTTGTAATGGGTGTCAGCAAAATTTTTTCCCCTAGAAAAAAGCCCTGGTAACACTATGAATTATAAATTTAAATAATGAAACACTAAACACTGAAGTATAATTTTAGTAGAAGTTAGTCAGCAATCTGAGAATAATACACGCACTGCTTAGCTAGAACATTCAAGTTTGTAAAAAAAAAAATTGAATCAACATCATGGCCATACCTGTACACTTAGGAAGAATTCCAGTAGGGTTTTCCTTTGTCTGATGCGACCATGTATAATTTGTCAACTGTCCACACTGAAACTCATTAAGATCATTAGGTACCATCACCATTCCAGGTTCACACATAATGTGGCAAACTGTCATGTCGACAGTTTGATTGTAGGCACAATTTAACGATTCACCAGTCTCTGAGGTGTTTAATACCTTGCATTCTGGGAACATTAAGTAAACAGTAAACAGTTATTCAAAACAATGTTTCCCATAGTAAATTTAAACAATGTGGACACAAAAAATACTCTGCCCAATTTATGGCCTGGCAAATTCTGCTTCTCATCATATGCAATACTTCTTCTTCTTCTGCATTCATCCATAGATGTAAATGTTTATGCCAGTTAACAACATGGTTGTGATATTTGTGCCTTTCAGCCATCACATCTGATTTCTACAGATGTTTGTTGCCCTGATAACCCTTCCCGGATGTGCATTACTACAGAGTTACATAAACATATAAGCACAAAAATAAATCCTTTCCGCATAAATTCACAAATCACTGTCTTCTTTAGTTTCACAGTCCAACTCATCAACACTGTGCAAACAAAAAAAGTATGTGATAATTTAGAAAATTCTACGATAATCACAAAGTTATCTTGATCTTCCATTGATATACATTGTGATTCTCACATGTGCCATATAGTTTGCAAACAGAGCTGAGGTTCTCCTTGCTTGATGTATAAGAAATAGACAGGAGCACTTAGTGATGTAACAACAAAGTAGTTCCATAGCAGATACAGTTATTGTGGCTTAGTATATTAGGCTGTAACACATTCTATTCTGTAACATATGAGATAGGGTGGCCAGTTCTTTGTCTCCTCACTTCTTTTGCCAGACCACGCCTAGAACACAATTAAACGGTTTGTCTGGTAATTTGGTAATCCCATCTGGATTACACAGACCTCTAGGAAGGTGAATAGAAGATACTGAAAGTATATAGGGCTTGAAAATTGCTGGAGAAAGAGATGCTTTCAAGCATACCACGAGGAGAGCGACACTCTGTAAAGGGCTTGCTGATTGATAATGTTGTCTGGTAAACATTTAAAAAAAAATATTTATACCTGTGCTAGGGATTGAACCCTGTCCACTTTCTTAGCAGGGAACAGCTGTGGTGTAGCGGTTAGATGCTCACATGCGGATCCGATCATCGTGGGTTCAAGCTCTTATGAAGAGAGACTTTAAAAAAAATGACCCTTGCTCTCAGGTTAATCCAATCTCAAATGGGTACAAGGTAAAGTCCTGGGAGGTAAAATCGGCCGGTATGATGCCAGCCACATTACGTACCAAGTGCTTTTTGGTCTATAAAAAATGGGTATAACCATATAAGGAAAATATGCCCGAAGGCGTGGAAAAAGATCAACTATATTTCTTTACTTTTTACTATCTTAGCAAGCAAATGACCTAACAACAGTCTACTATGACTTATAGAGATATCCATGTTTAAAAAAAAATGAACTTTAGCGCATCAAATAAAACTTTAGCAATATTTTATGCATAAAATAATGTCTGATCTGTCAACACTTACTGGGACAATTATGAACACTGCACAATCTGGTCTCTGCTGCCTGGCTACTGTTACACTGGACACCTCCATGGGAAGGTGGTGGACTGTCACAGACACGACTTCTCCTAGATGACCCTCCACCGCATGTAGCACTACACTGTGACCACTCTGACCACAGACCAAACAATCCGTCAACTGAGAACAGAGTAAACCCACTATAGGTTTAATATACAGAGCTTGAAAAACAATGTTAGGGTCCGTATTCTTCTTCATCCTCTCTTCCTTCTCCTTCTCTTCTTTATTTCTTCCTTCAGTAATCTCAGTGAAGTGTTGAGGGAAGATGAAAGCAGCTTTGGTTTATCCCATATGACCTGGTGAGATGGAATAAACTTCGTCGCACGAAGGCTTATCAAATATGACCTGGTGTAGCTCAGTAGAATGGATGTTTGCCACTTGAGAGTACTGGAAAAAACTAGCAATGATCTCAATAGATCTTCAAAACACCCTTACCTTAAGAGTGGTTAATGACTTAACCTCTTTGCCACTGAGATCTCAACCATCACTGCACACTGGACAAGCCATTGACCCCGACTCCTAAGATGTTCAAAGAGTAAATGATAGGTGACCACTACAGTTAAATGCTGTCTAACCAGCTTCCTTGGTCTGTTAGAAGACATTCAAATCTTGCAACTCCCTGTTCAACTCCAGTATATCTCATTATAAGTCTGCTTAGTATATTTTTCAACTCCCTCTGTCTGTTGAGTGATTGTACTGGTGAGTTCAGATTTGATATTTCAGTGGTCAGATAACTTTTTATATTCTCAAAGTTGATGTTCCTGTATTTTTATTCTTTGGTTAAAACATTTAATGTCACATGTATATCTTCCCCGCCAGCGGGTGCTACGGATGTGGTAGTCCAACAGTTGATTCACGTCCATTAACACCCAGGTGATCTGATTATCTATACGATGGTTCGGTGTTGAGAAGAAAGAGAAGTGCCTGGGAGTTCATAGCAAAAGACAATGGAAAATCTTGAGTGCAAGACAGACTAGCATTTGACATCACAACATCTAGCATGAGAATGGAGGTGGAGGTGGTAACTGCAGCTCTCCGGTGGCTAGAGAACAAGATACATACGCATGTCATAATTGTAACAGACTCTGAAAGCAAGCTGAGAAAGGTGAAGACAGAGATGCTTCGAGCAGAGTGGCAAGCTTCACTGGTAGTGAGCATACTTTAGATCTTTTCGCCAGGCTATGCCGGCGAAGTGGGTAATGAACAGGCTGGATCTGCACCACTAGGTGATGAATTGATACATGACAAGACATATGTGGTCAAGGCTCTTTGGAAACAAGAAACGGAATCAGTAGAGAAACAAGTCGAAGTGCAACTACCTGACAGGCACGGAACCAACAGTCTGCATATAAATAAGCCAGACCTGTAAATGGGATGTGCATACAAAACTCAAGTTCTGGAGAACAAGACTGAAGTTCAGAAGTCAGAAGTTGATGAACAACCAGAACTTTCCATCAGAGTTTACAGACAGTGAATGCTGGGAGGAAGAAGACTTGTATATACAATTTAGTTACACATTTACCTGGACATATCTTGTTTTCATAAGTTTGAAATTCAGTTTTCACACCCAGACATAAACTCCCTCCATGACTTGGAGCAGGATTGTTACACATTCTTTGTCTGAATGCAGTTACTTTTCCACAAGTGGCACTGTAAGTCCACAATGACCACTCACTCCAGTGTCCATCAACTATAAAATAAAAATGTATGGCACAAATTACAAAAACTCTTCATATGAAATGATTTTTTTTTTAAAATCTATAAATCACTGTATCATATTCTCCTTGATCAGACTTCCGATATTATTATGGCAATGAATGACAGTATATACTGTTTGTGATTTCAATTTCAGATCTTTATGTATATGACTACTATTATGTGCACATTTGAAACGCCTGATACACTGTGAGTGTATAATGTGGTTGTGCTATGTCAGAGTGGCTTGTCGACTGACAAAAATCACAGTCTTGACAGGTGTGCTATGATTCCCATGTTTTGTTAGCAACTGTCTACTGCCCAGGCTGACAGAACTTCAGCAGGGCACTGCAACTGTCTACTGCCCAGGCTGACAGAACTTCAGCAGGGCACTGCAACTGTCTACTGCCCAGGCTGACAGAACTTCAGCAGGGCACTGCAACTGTCTACTGACCAGGCTGACAGAACTTCAGCAGGGCACTGCAACTGTCTACTGCCCAGGCTGACAGAACTTCAGCAGGGCACTGCAACTGTCTACTGCCCAGGCTGACAGAACTTCAGCAGGGCACTGCAACTGTCTACTGCCCAGGCTGACAGAACTTCAGCAGGGCACAGCAACTGTCTACTGCCCAGGCTGACAGAACTTCAGCAGGGCACTGCAACTGTCTACTGCCCAGGCTGACAGAACCTCAGCAGGGCACTGCAACTGTCTACTGCCCAGGCTGACAGAACTTCAGCAGGGCACTGCAACTGTCTACTGCCCAGACTGACAGAACTTCAGCAGGGCACTGCAACTGTCTACTGCCCAGGCTGACAGAACCTCAGCAGGGCACTGCAACTGTCTACTGCCCAGGCTGACAGAACTTCAGCAGGGCACTGCAACTGTCTACTGCCCAGGCTGACAGAACTTCTGCAGGGCACTGCAACTGTCTACTGCCCAGGCTGACAGAACTTCAGCAGGGCACTGCAACTGTCTACTGCCCAGGCTGACAGAACTTCAGCAGGGCACTGCAACTGTCTACTGCCCAGGCTGACAGAACTTCAGCAGGGCACTGCAACTGTCTACTGCCCAGGCTGACAGAACTTCAGCAGGGCACTGCAACTGTCTTCTGCCCAGGCTGACAGAACTTCAGCAGGGCACTGCAACTGTCTACTGCCCAGGCTGACAGAACTTCAGCAGGGCACTGCAACTGTCTACTGCCCAGGCTGACAGAACTTCAGCAGGGCACTGCAACTGTCTACTGCCCAGGCTGACAGAACCTCAGCAGGGCACTGCAACTGTCTACTGCCCAGGCTGACAGAACTTCAGCAGGGCACTGCAACTGTCTACTGCCCAGGCTGACAGAACTTCAGCAGGGCACTGCAACTGTCTAGACCAGTGTTTCCCAAACTTGTCTTGATCGCAGGGCTTTTTTTCAATTAAAACCTAAGTAAAAGTATGACTATTTATGTCTCGGTTAAAATAATTTGAAACCTTTTACAATATTTCGTGGTCCCCCTTGTGAAGAGGTCGCGGCTCCCTGGGGCACCGCGGCGCACAGTTTGGGAATCACTGCTCTAGACAGCAAACACAAAAACAAAAATCTGTCACCATAAATGTAATATCTCAACCATTTTATTGGTGGAAAGGAAATGAAGCATACGATTAACTCAGTTCTCTTTCGTTCGCTTGAAACAGATTATCTATATTTGCAATGTTGTCTCTAGTGTGCACTTGCACCTTACTGTCTTTTGTAATTCACTCAGTGACTCATGAAGTTTGGCTTGCACTGGTGGTTCTCTTGGCCAAAAGTTTTGCTTTGATTTAGTTGGTTAACTCAATGACCATACTCTAATATAAACAAACATTGACTTATTCTGACAACCCACCAGTACAAACTATTTTTTTTTAATATTTATTTTCCGTATGTCTGGTGTGGAGCAAATATAGGAAATAAAAATACTGAGCTGCATATTTCTCTGAAACAATATGTCCATTGCCATTAGATATTTCTCAACAGTCTAAGCATAGTATACCTACAACATTTAGAATCCTTGATAGCATTTTAACACCTGTTTTCTCACTGTTGATAAATGATTCAAAGCAGGACTACGTATGTCCATGTTTCACTAGGATACAAAAGTTCATGTTTCCTGTAGCACTTTAGGCAGAAATCAATCAATCAGTCATTCAATCAATCAATCAGTCAGTCAATCAGCCAGTCAGTCAGGTGTTGTCTTCACAATGAAGGTTGACCGCAGTGGATCTCCAACACACTATCTCTTGTCCCAGTAGTACACTTTGTCAGAATGCTGTTGTCCATCTCTTGATGTTTTTCCTCTCACTTGTATCATTATCTACCTCTTGCTCTCTTGCCTTTTCCCTCCAGTATGATTTTTTTTTTTAAAGAATGTCAAGTCTTTTAATGTAGTCAAAATAATTCAGCTCTCTTTATTTCTTTCAGTAACTTTCTCTTGATTTGCAGTATCTTCATAACCTCTGTATTTGACTGCTTTTATTTCCCTGAAACACAACCTTTTCTCCTATATATCCAAATTTTCAATTCAATTCATGTTATCTCACTGTAGCAGATCTCCCTCTTGCAGAAAACTATTATTGCTACTGCCATTTTTACTCTATTTTCAACTAGGCATCTTCTGTGTAATGTTTTATTCCAAAACAATGGTTTGAAAATTTCCCTATCGATTTTCAAAAATTCACATCATTATGCATGAAACAAAAAGGTTAAACATGAAATCAGTATAAGTGAAAACCTACCAGCACAAGGTTTTTCTTCACAACTTTCCCTCTCTGTTTCACTTCCAGGACAATACTGACCCACTAGATTAGGCTTGGGATTATTACATCTCCGAATTCTTGACCTGTGCCCTGAACCACAAGCAACTGAACATAGCCCCCATTCTTCCCACTGAGCCCAGTTTCCATTCACTAAAAAAAGAGAAAAAAAAAGAAATGATTATTTCAAAATAGTTTTTTCTTCTTGCTGTATTCATCACTAAAACTAAATAGTTCTCTATGAAACAATAAGGTATAAGTAATAACACTAGCAAGTCTTAGTGAAATATTATATGACAATAGTATCATGTATAAACATTGTTATATGAAACTGATAAATTATGTTTATACAATTCACTTGTCTTACCTTGTGAGTTTAACAATCAAGCTCATAATTATTTAAACCAATGGGTTAGGAAACTACACCAGTTATTTCAACCAATGGGTTAGGAAACTATACCAATTATTTAAACCAATGGGTTAGGAAACTACACCAATTATTTAAACTAATGGGTTAGGAAACTACACCAGTTATTTCAACCAATGGGTTAGGAAACTATACCAATTATTTCAACTAATGGGTTAGGAAACTTCACCAATTATTTAAACCAATGGGTTAGGAAACTACACCAGTTATTTCAACCAATGGGTTAGGAAACTATACCAATTATTTCAACCAATGGGTTAGGAAACTACACCAATTATTTCAACTAATGGGTTAGGAAACTATACCAATTATTTCAACCAATGGGTTACGAAACTAATCAAGTATTTCAACTCTTAGGCAAGGAAACACACCAAGTATTCCAGCCAATGGACTAGGAAACTACATTAAGTATTTTAACCTTTAGTTGAGTAAAGTACATGAAATATTTCAATGTGTGAACAAGGAAACTACATCAAATATTGCAACCCTTGGTTGAGGAAACAGCAAAAAATATTTCAATGCTTTAACTAGGAAACTAAATCAAGTATTGCAACTCTTGGTTGAGGAAACTACATGTAATATTTCAATAATGTAAAGGAAACTACACCAAGTATTGCAACCCTTGGTTGAGGAAACTACATAAAATGTTTCAATGTTTGAACAAGGAAACTACATCAAGAATTTAAACCCTTGATTGAGGAAACTACTTCAAGTATTTCAATGCTTGGGTGAGAGAACTGCCTCAAGTATCAATCCTTGGATGAGGAAAATCATTAACAAATAAACTTGGCTAATTATACAATTTCTTTATCATTTCATTCCACATACTCTTTTATTTCATGTAAGAATTTATATAGGAAGATTTTATAACCATTTTAATTAATTTACCACTTCTCTTTTTCTAGTAGTTTGCCTTTTAATGTTATTTTTGGTGACACACAGATAAACGGACACACAGACACTTAATAGACTGACAAACTGATAGACATACTTCTTTAACATAAAGGAAGTGCTTGCAAATTTATATTTTTAATGAAATTCTTACCAATTATGTCATGACACAGGTTTCCAGCATAACCTGAAGGACATGAACAAACATACGTCTTGTTTCTAGGGTTGTTAACACATGTGGACCCCTCTGCACAGCTGTGATCAAGGCAGAAATCTGGCACCACTTGACACCGATCACCTGACCAGGGTTGGTCACAGAGACAAGCAAAACTACCAGGCTGATCAATGCAGGTACCAAACTCACCACAGGGGTTGCCAGCACAGTCGTTCACATCTTGACAGTAAAAAGATAAAGTTTAAGAAGCCTTTTATTTTTGCAGTAAAATAAAATGTGACCAGTGTTGCCTACTGAACTATTACTATAATAAGTAATGTCACAGAACAACAAATAATTTATGTATAGTAATTTTGTCATATTAATTCTTGCAGCTGTAGAGCATAGATAGATTAGTGAATGAATAGATTAACAAATTAATTAATCAATGAGCCAAGAATTTGCATCACTTTTTTCTGAACAGTGCCATATGTTCTTCTTCTTCTTTTGTTCACATGAAATAGATTATCTATATCTGCAGTGTTGTCTCTAGTATGATCTTCACTGTCTTTTGTTATTTACGCAGCAACCCGTAAAGTTTTGATCATTCTTTTTTTAGTAGGAACTAAAGACTTTCCCTGTTGACAGTTCCAGCGGCAACCTGACTAAAATTCCACCTGTCTTCATCTTGCTTTTTAAGTTTGTCCATATATTCTGCTTTAGATCTACAGCTTTTAGTACATTATATACTATGTAGTACATTATATACTATAAAGTCATATAAAGTGAGAATGGCAAATGCTTTGCATCCTAAACATTAAAGTATGGTGCAGAAATAAAATCAATGAACAAATATTAAAAAAGTTCAACTAAGGACCTGAAGATGTGGAGACAAAGACAAACACTGCAGGTTATGGAAATAAAAACACATATTTTGAAGAAACGGAATGAAAAGAGCTATTGGAAGAAATTATGATAAGACAAGTAAAATACTGTAATCACACAAAAAGACTTAGAGCTCTTATAAAGTTCACCCTTGCAGTAATGGTTTTAGTCAGACAAGCAACAGGTAGACATGGAAGTGTGGTGGCTGCCAGCTTGGTATTCAGGTGTTCAAATTCCTTTCTAGACAAGGATTGTTCCCAAGATGACCTGGGCTCAGTTGGTCCCCGCCCCCCCCCCCCACCCCCACCCCCCAATATTGTTGTAACATTTCCAGACAACGATTGTTCCCAAGAGGACCTGGGCTCAGTTAGGGCCCCCCCCCCTCCATAATATTGTTTTAACATTTCCAGACACGATTGTTCCCAAGAGGACCTGGGCTCAGTTGTTGGCCACCCAAATATTTTTGTAACATTTCCAGACAACGATTGTTCATAAGATGACCTGGGCTCAGTGGTTGGCTAACCCAAATACTGTTGTAACATTTTAGACAACAGTGTTACACTTTGCTATAGGGAGACATCGGAATCCAAGCACATGATGATGGTGAGTATCACTAACAAGACCCACTCAAGTTAAGAAAAGTCTTCCACAGTTAGAGCTTGGGATTTCAGGATCACTGTGTGCTCAATTTACCTCTTATTACAAACTCAGCTGTTAACCTATCTGCAATCATTTTCTTCTTTATCCATGTTCGCTATGTGACTTTTTCTTCTAGCAGCATGGTCTGTTGAACTATGCTAAGATTTCAGTACATTTTTTGTGGGGCTATCTTCCGAATAACGGTCCCAAATTATCGAGGCTGAAAATATACCCTAACAGGGCCTCAGTTACATGCAAATATATTCTCTACAAGCAGTAGGGATATCCTAGGTTTGACCAGTTAGTATTCCAGTAGAAACTTAGCTAAATTGATCAATGGAGAACAGGAATAGCACCACATCCATCATAGAGGCCTGTAGTCTTCTCATCTGGAAACCATTGGCAGGGAGAACAAAAAGAAGAAAAAGAAGAAGATATATTGACCTCTTCACTCATCAAGGGCTGATTGGTCTCAAAACCAATTGACTAGCATGGCATATAACTCATTGCATTAACAGTTTGACTTTATAAAAGTTTGCACATACCATCACAAGTACTGAGAGTTACCAAAGTGGTGTCTATTTTGCTGATTCCTAGGATGTTCTTCTCTACCTGACCATTACAGGATGTTGAAAAGTTTAGCACTTCCTCCTCCAACAGAGCTGAAGAAGTCATCTGGACACCACTAACGACAACAGCTGTGAAATAAAATAGTTAATAAATTATTCTTTACAATTATATAATGTCAGACAATGGAGAGATTAAAACGCACAACACTCAGGGGAAGGATGAAACGGATATACAATCAGACGGTTACTAGTACCATCGGAATTGGAACTCTTCGCTTGCTGCTGAAGATGAGGACTGAGCACTTATGGGAGTGTCGAGTGCTGTGATGTCGATTCCTAATTCAACAGTCTGTCACTATCAATGCACCAGTTGCTTTCTGTCCCACCAGCTGTGCACGTGCCCCTCACCTATCTCTATCATCATACTAAATGTAGTTGAATTGAATGCCTGACTTTCTTCTGTAACTGTCTTCCCTTTCCCCTGCACTGTGTATACCCACCTAGACCACAAATCAGTGAGCCATCTATAATGATGACAACAAGAATATTTTGGCCACATTCAATGCCACAGTGGCTTACAAACAACGGTAATGGAAGGCACGGTTCCTGTAGGAAGTGGCACTGGCTGATCAACACAACGATAGACATGGGTTAATAGTGACACCTTGGGTATGAAAATTAATACGGGAGGATAAGGAGTTGGCAAGAGACAGAGATGCTGGTTCTTTTCTGTTATTTCTACACATCACGCTGGCTTCGAGATTTGGTAGGGAAATCCACAGACTGTCTCATAGTAAAAAAAAGGGGAGGGGCGGTTTCGGTTAGTAGTAGTCGCTATTAATCTAACCCTAACCCCTCATACTATGGGACGGTCTGTGGATTTCCCTACCAAATCTTGAAGCCCGCGTGATGTGGTGAAATAAAAGAAAAGAACCGAGGCTTTTTCTAATGAGCTGTGATGAGAGTGATGTTCTGCAAAGGATCTGGTGCCCGATGATGGAGATGCATAATTACAAGCAGAAGGCTGTAATGTAACTGAAAAAAAAAAATCACACGCAATTTAGTCTTAATTATGAAAGGTTACTAGAAGATTAGCTGTAACAGTAACTTTCACTACTGTCTGTATTTACCATTTTAAGGGAAGTTTAGACAGGGAGCTCAGGAACCTGAAGATTTAGGTCTGCATGGCCAGTGCTGTCGCCATGAACTGTGCAGGTTAGGATGTCTATATTTGCCCCAGACTGAAAAACTCTATCACCTTACCGGAGGTAGAACTCAGGACTCCCGCATGAGAGCCCCACTGTGTAACCACTCAGCCAGCTGCTTCTCATTTTCAAATTAGCTAATCCAAATAAATAAATGTTATGTTACACTGGGCAAATCGACGTCACTGCACGCTGAGTATTCTCATGCATACGCCATCTTCTAAAGCAGCAGCCATATCAAGACACCTCATCGAATTGTTCACTTGAGAAGTTGGTTACAATGCCTTCTATCTTGACCTCGAGGACAGCACTGATGTGATTCACCAGGCTTCACTGCGAGGTCATTTAACTGTGTTAGCATCAGAGATTCGTCATTATCAGCCAGCTTAATACATACAGTGTTGATAATATCAGCTCTGTTCATGCATCGTCCGGCATGTAGCTATAGGGATGATTTGAGCAGAGTGGCAAGCTTCACTGGGAAGGTTACGGGTAGTAAGAATACTTTGGATCTTTTCTCCAGACATGCCGGTGTGGCGGGTAATGAGCAGGCAGACAGGTTGGCTTGATCTGCACCAATGGGTGGTGAATTGATACATGACAAGGCAGATGTGGTCAATGCACTTTTGGGAACAAGCAACAGAATCAGTAGAGAAACAAGGTTACTATGGCCTGGAGAGAATGAGTCACCTGGTTGTAACCAGAGGGTCTGGACGGCTAACTACTCAGAGGACAGGCAAGACGGACATATAACCAGATTGTAACCTGTACTAACAGTATTGGAATTCTGCGCTGGCTGCTGAAGATGAGGACAGAGCACACATGGAAATACCCCGAGTGCTGTGATGTCAATTCTTGACTCAACTCAACTCAACCGGCATGTAGCTTAGCGGTACTAGCCAGCTGATATGCTCAATCATTACCTTTACTCCAGCATGCTCAGGAGTGTAGATCCAGGTAAATAAAAGTTACATTTAAATAAAAGTTACATGTTCAAAGATTGGCTGTAAATTTTATAGACAAGTATTGCACTCACATTTTAATAAATCAGAAGGTGAGAACATAAATTTTGTATTTGTAAATTCTGCCGTGTGAGGAGTTTCCGCTCTCATAACTTCTTTGCCATGAACATACAAAATAGTTGTTTCATTCATAAGCACAAGAGCCACATGATACCATTTCCTGGAATGGATGGGAGAAGTTTGTATTAAATACATCACGTATGTTACTTTGTCAACAACAGACACTTTAATGTGCATACATATAGTCAGTTAGCAATGTACTTAAACAAGAAGACACAAATTAATGCTGTCTTCCTCTTTCTTTCTTTCCAACGTTCACAATATGTTCCGTTTTCCCTCTTCTCATAACATGGCAGAAAAATGATAATTGTCTTTTTCTGATATTTGTGATAAGTTGTCTTCAAGCTTTCCCCTTTTTCAAAACATCTGGGCTGCTCTTCTTAGCTGTCCAAGGAACTCTAAGGATTCTTCTGTAAAACCGCTGAAGCCTCTCGATATTGTTCAACTTGTTTATTAATGGTCCAGGCTTCACAACCGTAGGGTAAAACTAGCTCTATATAGTATGCAAGAATTCTTTTCTAACCTCAGATGACATGGATTTATTGCATAAAATGTTCTTCATTTTGTAAAATGCAGTTTTGGCTTGTCCTACTCTATCCTTTGTCTCTGTGATACATCTTGCATCTGATGTTATCTATGTGCCTAGATACTTAAATTTCTGTACTTGTCCTTGAAAAAAAAAAACACCTTTGACTTTTATTTAGTCACGATTCTTTTCTTGGAAATCATCATGAGAAAGGCAATTTTTTGTTATTTGAAGCCCCACCCCGGCTTTTGCATGGGGCCCTAAATATAGCAGGGCCATAGATATGGCCTAACATCTGAACGGGGTTTCTGAGACCTCTCAGCGGTTGATCCTCATTCGCACTTTGTGTCACCGGGTGTTTATCGCTTGTGTGATGTCCTGGTGGGGTAAAATTGCTTACTTACTAAAAGTGATAAATAGTGTTATTGCATGTGAGACAAGAACAAAAAGCAGACAAACTAACAGACATTTACTCGCAGTGGAAATGCCACTTTTGAGAAGAATGCAAAAAACAACATGGAAAGAAAAAAAAGGGGGAGGGGAGGAGTTCTCCTTCTTCGTGTTCATGGCTGTAAACTCCAGCAGAAAGTTCTGGTTGTTTGTCCACTTTTAGACTTTAGTCTCACTCCAGAATGTGATTTTTCATGCACATCCATTTTACAGATTTGGCTTATCTGTGTGCAGACTGTTGGTTCCTTGCCCCTCAGGCCCCTCTTTCAGAAATGAAAGCCGTAAACCGGTTAGGAAAACTATACGCTCTGTGTTTTTCAGACATAACGAAATGTAATTTTTTTTTAAAAGTAAAGGTCCCTTTTCCACGCCTTTAGGCGTATAGGGCATATAGGGCTAGACCTATATATTTTATAGACCAATCGGGACAAGATGTTTGATATGGTCTGCATCACGCCGGCCGCCTGTACTTCCCGGGACTACACCCGGTACCAACAAGGCTGGGTCGACCTGGGAGTAAAGGCCATTTTTTGAAGAAAGTCTTGCTACGATATTTAATGGACTCAAGAAATTGGTGTTAACTGATACGACTGATGGACAAAAAGCCAGGTGAAAGCAAAGAGTTAAATACCTGGATACTTAGCCACAAGGATGGAGAAAGGCAAGAACACTGACCTGATATTTGATTCTGGTGATCGTGTGAGATGGTGAAACATGGCAGCCTATGCTTATCAGAACATGATAGTGCTTATATCCACCCAAGACATACATCACAATACAACAGTTAGGACATTTTTTTTTCTCACGTACCTTACACCTGAAATATTTCCTAAATTGCTGGGTGTTACAAACAGTTTGACACTGCCCAGGTTGAAATATGCAGACATGTTCTTGGTGTGACTGCCATCTAATGAAAAATCGAGAACCTCCTTTTGGTTGCTGGAAACTGGGTGTGCCCACATTAGTAAAGTAAAGCTTGTGGGGTAAAGATCAGGCAGCTGAACAATGGCGTGAGATGTATCTTTGTCCATCCGGACATTGTAAACTGCAAAGTTAAACATGAATATGATAATTTTTATTGGATGTTGTTTGAACATTAAAAGACAATAAATATATCTGTCAAAATCTGTATACTACTACAACGACTTTTTTTTTTTTTTTTTGCCTTCTAGCTCCCAATGTAGCAAAGGCTTTCAACCAACTCAGGCCAAGTCGTTCTGTCTTCTCTATCACATGCAGCTCTCCCCATGTCATCCCCATCTTTTTTGACTTAACTCATTAGTTACCTTCTCCATATGTTTGTGGTCTTCCCTTAGTTCTACGCCCCTGTGGATTCCAGGGCAAAGACATTCTAGTTATCCTGTTCTCAGGTTTTATCAGTGTGTGTCCTATTCAACACCAGCACTATTTCTTAACCTCTTGGTCCACTAGAACTTGTTTAGCTCTCTCATAAAGCTCTACCCTAGTGAATCTATTATACCATTTAATCCCCTCTATTCTGTACAGGCGCAAGTTAATTAATGTTTGTAGTTTTTTTTTAGCAACTGTCTTAGTTGTTCTCCATGTTTCCACTGCATACAACAATACTCATTTGATTTTTAAGTTTTGTGTTGATTTTAATCTCTTTTGACTTCCACAAATTTTCTAGTGTTATGAAAGCTCCTCTTGTCTTTTGTATTCGTATTTTAATATCTCTATCAGTCCCCCAATCTTTATTTACACTGCTACCCAAATAAGTGTACGATTCCACTGTTTGCAGTGGGATACCATTAAGAGTAGCCACAATATCATTTGCCTGATTTATTTCCATTATCTGTGTCTTTCCCTTATACATTTTCAGACCAAGCTGCTGTGATCTCGCATCAGGTATATATTTTTTTTTTTGGCACTTAGTCCCGTGAGTGGGACAGAAGACAGGTATCATCAGCGACGTCCAGATTATCAACCTGTTTTGTACTCCTGGTGTTAGCACATCCTTACTGCATACTTCTTTTTATTTAAAATTATCTGTTAGCTTTCCCTCACGAAGAACTTGACATATCCTTTTATGTTACCTTTACTAAGTTAATAATTGTGTTTGTATTGGCCTTAATAACTTCTGCTGGGATACCATCTGGACATGCCGACTTTCCTTCCTTTAGAAGAATGATAGCTTTCCTAATTTCCTCTGTATGTATTTCACAGTTGATATCCGGTTCTATTTCTAAAGGCTGGATATCTGGAGGAACCTCTGGGGCTGGTCTATTTAGTATTTCAAAATATTCTGCCCATTTGTCCATTTGATCTTTAGTGTTAGTAAGTACCTTTCCTTGACTATTTTTGATTGATCCAGCTGGTTAACTATATTTACCTACTAATTTTCTTGTGTTACTGTAAAGGTTTCTGAGGTTTCCTTTTGCTGCTGCTGTCTTCGCTTCATGTGCTAGGTCATCTAAATATTTCCTTTTATGTGCTCTTATTAACTTCTTAACTTCCTTATTAGCTTCTGTACATTTCTCCTGAGCTCTAACTTTAGCAGCTTTTTTTTTTTTAATCTGCTTTTTCACTTTTCTTTTCCTAGGTCAGTCTAATGTTTCTGGTGTTATTCACGCTTTATGGTCCGTTCTTTCTTACCAAAGACTTCTACACAGGATTCATTCCAAATTCCCTTTATTTGATCACAGTAGACGTTAGTGCTCACCTCTTCAGCTAACTGCTGTAACACCTGATACTTATCAGATATCTGTATACTTTTCATCATCATCATTGCCCTGCCATCTGACGTAAGCGCTCATGCGTCTCCACAGATCACGATCCCTGGTTGCCTGGAGCAGCTCTCTTGATGATATCCCTCCATACCATCGTTTCAGCCCATCCAGGATCATCTTTCTTGGTCTGCCTCTATCCCTTTTTTCTACTGATCTTTCCAGTTGTCACGATGTTCTCCAATGTCTCTCTTATCAGGATGTGGCCAAACAACAGTGTTTGTCTTTTTCTTATTGTTGTATATAGAGATATACTTTCATAATCTGTATACTGCTATATTGATATACTGCACTATTAAAGACATGAAATTATTGTGAAAATAAAATCAGCTTTACAGTCAATTATGAATAAATTATGATTAATAAAGGGAGATATGCAAAACTCTTCATTTCTTATAAAAAATAGATTTTGTTCTACAAATTGCACTGACTGACAAGGTTTCTGACCAAGAAAAAAGAAGATGCACATTGTAGTCTTCTCTTGCAGTCATCCTTTTATTTTGTCGGGGGTTGGGGAGGGGGGGGGGAGTATTCCAAGTTTGTTTTTCTCTGCCAGTAACATGACACAAAATGGCAGCTGTCTCTTCCTGATGTCAATGATAAAGTGTTCTTGTGTCTCAGATTCTAACATAACATTTAGAATTTGAGTTTTGAAAGCACCAGGAAAGTTGTGGAAGTCCAGAGAAATTAAAACATACTAAACTAAAAATTTTGTTCTAGTGTCAAATCAATACTGTTGTATGGAGCTGAAACATGGGGAATAACCAAAACAATTACTAATAAATTACAAACATTTATAGACTGGTACCTGCACAGAACATAATAAATTATATGGTATAATAGAATCACTAATGTGGAGCTCTGGGAGAGAACGAAACAAATTCCGGTGAACCAAGAGGTAAGGAAATAAAGAGAGAATAAAAATAAATATAGAGAAATTAAAAACAAGAGGAAAGCAAATCAAAAACCTCCGTGAAAGGAAACTGGACAAGGGAACTGTTTGTAACTGGAGATTGAAGTTAACAAACATGGGAAAGGCCAAAAGGACAAAGGTCACATTCAGCCATGCCCTTCTTTTCTTGATAGCTGCCTTTTTGACAAGGAGAACAGGGTTCCAAGCTGGTGAGCTGCATGACACAGCCAAGGATAAGGATGGCATGGAGTGAGTTGGTTGAGAGCCAGTGCTCCAATGGGGAATTATGGCAGAAAATGTTGAGATTACTGATTTGAGCTGTCTGGGGTATTTTCAGAATTCTTCTGCAAAACCAAATTTCTCTGGCTTCAAAGTATTTTTGTTTGTTGTTTGTTGTTGTTGTTGCTTATTCACTAATCAACCGGACTTCACGCATCAAACGGTGATACTATATAACACAGACTGATATACAGGGTGTTTGTAAAGTATCACTACACTTCCTATGTAAAACAAATCTGCAAAATGGAATACATGACATCATCAACAAATGTGCTCCACAGAGAATTGTGAAGCAACATGCAGTGAATGACGGTTGTCCGCCGGAGTAATTCTATGCACTCAAAACAGAATGGTGTTATCAACAAAAGAATTTTTTTTTTTGCGTGTAAAAAAGGTGGGGGGGGGGGGGGGGGTTTAACAAGTGTTTTGAAATGACTGTCGATACACAGAGATGGTTGTTCAAAGACTATAGCAAGATTTCCTGATAAACAACCTCCTCATCGCTTTACAGTTGGGAATCGCCATGACGTTAGCGGCTTGGTCGTGGTACGGATTTATGGCGGAGCCGGACTTTTTTAACAATAACCATGACTGCCATGTCGACAAAGCCTTGAGTGTGTACCAGGTGCAGTCCTGGGAAGTAAAGCCGGCTGGCATGATGCTGACCACATCACCCACCAAGTGCCGATTGGTCTATAAAATATATGTCTAGCTTTATATACCGAATACACCTAAAAGCGTAGAAAAGGGGTCCTTTACATCGCATTACAGTTAGAAATTTGTTGAATAAGTTGTAATGGTACTTTCCAGCTTACCCAAAACAGAATCAGAACATAGAAGTGACTTCTTCTTCTTCATCATTCTGAGTCCTTGAGGTTCATTGCTGCATATATCACCCGCCTCCATTCATCTCTCTGGTTGGCCTTCTCTTTCCAGCTGGTGACACCAAGTGTTTGCAGGTATGTCTGGATATTATCTCTCCATCGTCTTCTTGGTCTCTCTCGTGGTCTACGACCATTTATCTCCCTGGAGTATACAGTTTTTACGTCTCTGTCATCTGACATTTTTTCAATATGCCCATACTATTTCTATCTATTAGCTGTCATGATGCCAGTGATCAACGGTGATTTAAACAGATTATGCTTCTCACTCTCCGTTCCCCTCTGTTTGCATCTGTGATGGGTCCAAAGATTTATCGTAAGGCTCTGTTTTCGGTAGAAGTGACTACTGTAACTAATTTAATTACCTTTTGAGCATATTTTGTGATGGCGTCATGTCCTTGTTCCCCCCCCCCCCTCTAAATTTTTTCTGCATACAAAGAAAAGTGAGACTTTAAAAATACCCTACAATGTACATACAAAGACAATCCGAGCTAGAAGTAGAACTTTCTAATGAGGTCATCATGCCAAAAGGACAAAATTCGCATTCAGCCATGCCCTTCTTTTCTTGATAGCTGCCTTTTTGACAAGGAGAACAGGGTTCCAGTCCGGTCACGGAAACCTCACCAGGCTTGCACAAAACTGAAATATAATAACAGCAAATGATTTTATCACACTGCAGTGGAAAAACCCCACCTTAAATCTGTAGAAATTAAAGTTTTAATCCCTGCTTATAAAAATGATTTTTTTAAAGGGGATTCTTCCCAACTTTGGCGAGACAAACATTTAATGAAAGACTCAGATTTGCAAAGATCGTTAGGCACTTGATGGGGGACGTGGTCAACAATAAGGCATCTGATTTTCCGTTTCAGGACATTACGTAGCTCCCTTTTTTTGGGATGGGTCACTCTAGGAGTCAAGGTCAATGTTGCAAAAATCTGCCTTGGTAGGATTTTGAACCCAGGAGCTCTGAGCCAGCAGTTAAGTTAGCTGCATATCCTTTACAGGACGTTGAAGAACCAATCCCAGCAATTAGTGTGTGTGTGTGTGTATGTGTGTGGCTGTTGTGGTTTTTCTAGGGAAATTTTACGTTCAGTAGTTTGCCACAGCTACTGAACGGTCAGCTCTCAGTACCACTGAGCTGGACATTCTGCTTCCAAATCACCTGCAGCTGGGATCGAACACGGCCCCCCATAATTACGAAGCGAATTTGCAACGCTTAAGCCAAAGATGCCGAGCATCAGACAAGTGTATGATGCCTGCCTATACACCTTTATATTTTGTAGCAGTCTATTCTACAGCTTAACATACACTCTACTACACTAAGAAAAATACATGGGTGTTTGGATACTCCGTGTTCATGTTGTATCATTTGTGTCAGCAGTAACTTTGAGGTGACAAAATTTCCATCCAGTCTGTCAGACGCAAACAAAATCTGGCCAGAGATGACTACCACTTACCTGGCCGGCATGGATAGGTCCTCATTCTAAACCTTAATACAGGGCATAACAAGCCTAATAAGCATATGCACAGGTTTCATCTGAGTAATTCACCACTGTGCCTGTAAGGGCTGTGTGTGCAGACTATAGAACATGTCCTGCAAGATTATCCCCTCTCCAGCCCATTAGGAAAGAAATACTGCCCAATGAGTCAACACAATACTCAGTGGTGTATGGAAGTAAAAATGGAACTCCTAAAAGCAATCAATTTTATCACAGTCATCACCTGTCGGTGTAAATCAAAGAACAATCATAAGAAGAAGAAGAAGAAGAAGAAGAAGAAGAAGAAGAAGAAGAAGAAGAAGAAGAAGAAGAAGAAGAAGAAGAAGAAGAAGAAGAAGAAGAAGAAGAAGAAGAAGAAGAAGAAGAAGAAGAAGAAGAAGAAGAAGAAGAAGAAGAAGAAGAAGAAGAGAAGAAGAAGAAGAAGAAGAAGAAGAAGAAGAAGAAGAAGAAGAAGAAGAAGAAGAAGAAGAAGAAGAAGAAGAAGAAGAAGAAGAAGAAGAAGAAGAAGAAGAAGAAGAAGAAGAAGAAGAAGAAGAAGAAGAAGAAGAAGAAGAAGAAGAAGAAGAAGAAAAAGAAGAAGAAAAAGAGAAGTAGAAGAAGAAGAAAAAGAAGAAGAAAGTCAGTAGTCAGTTTCCCTAGCTAAGAAAAGCATTATCACACTGTAAGTCAATGTCGATGCAAAAAACAGAGACTCCTGTCTGTTTATGGAAGTTTTCTAGCTGGTGTCTCTTTTGGTTCCTTAATGTTCCTGTGTGTATGATTAGTTCGGAGCCACCCTGATGTAGCAGCTGGATGCTCACCTGCAGATCCTGAGGTCATGGTTTCAAATCCTAACAAAGCCAGACTTAAAAAAAATTCACCTTGGTCCTAAAGTCAACCCAGCCTTAAATAGGCACCAGGTAAAGTCATGGGAAGTAAAGGCAGCTCAACATGATGATGACCACATCACAAACCAAGTGCCAATCAGTCTATAAAATTAGGTCTAGCACTATATGTCCAATATGCCTTAAAGCATAGAAATGGGCCCTGGCCTAATAACAGAATATTTGACAGCTGTCACTACAGCTTAATACGACACAACATAATCTTATGAAAGGTCACAAATTAATCATTTATTTCCTCACTAATCTTAAGGTTATTAAAACAAAAAGTAATATAATTTGAATGTGCACATGTGGATTGGCACCTGAGACAACAGATCATGTCCTGCAAGACTGTATAGAATACAACATATCAAGCAAAACTGTTGGCCAAGAGAAACATCGGTGCAATTCAAACTTTATGAGTGGCTGAGTGAATTACACAAGACAGTGAAGTTTATACTAGAGTCAAACATTGCAGATATATATAATCTATTTCAAGCGAACGAAAGAAGAAGAAAAAGATATCATTTGAAGCACGCACTATTAGTCGGGCACAGTAAATTATTTCACATAGTGACAATTAAAAAAAATGAAACTTACTTAAGCACTGATCTTCTGAAGCAGATTGTGTGTCCGCTGTACTCATACCCTCAGGACACTGAGTACAGGATGTAGAGCTGTCACCACTTTGATACGTTCCCCGAGGACAGGGAATGCAAGAGTTTGTGGAGTTGTCCAACATGTGTCCTGTACCACAGCCAGCTAAAGGAAATATGTGACAGGTGGTCAGCTTCATAGAAAAAAAAGGGGTTAGATCGTGTGCACTTTTCTCACACTGTCTGACATTCTTCTTCCTCTTCATTTCCTCATTTACTGCTTCTGGTGTCAAGGGAGATATGTGATACTGCTTCTTGCTCTTCAATGGACACATTGTACTGTTGTTCTATGATGTTATCTTTCCATGCTGTTCTTGGTCTGCCTTTTTCTCTACACTCCATTTTATTTTTGATGTATGCATTATATGAATGGTATCAGAATGTATTCGTTCCGTCTGGGCAAACTGGTTTATTTGCTCTCTTTGTATACAGTTTAGTATTGATTTTGTACTGACTTTTTCTCTTATGACCCTCTTCCAGATTCTATCTATTCCAGTCTTCGCTTGCTGCTGAAGATGGGGACGGAGCGCTTATGAGAGTGTCCTAAGTGCTATGATGTGGATTGATTCATAATTCAACATTTAACAACTATCTCTTGTAGTCACTACTGCAGCCTTTCTCCGACATCTCATTTATGTGGTTACTAATTTTGGCTGACCGACTGGCAGGTTGATGGGAAAAATTACAGGATTTTTGGCCGTTTACTTTTTGGTCTACTGACACGGGCTAATCTATGTTACAGGGGTGTCACGCCGTCTTGTCTCCGATGCTGTCACCGTTGATCTCGTATGCTCTTACTACATGATGACACCACTTTTAACGACCCCAGAACATATAGAGCTGGCCCTAACCCCACCAACCCCCCCCCCTCATCCTACAGCCTCAGCTTAGGTCCCATGAGAGATTCCAGAGTACGTCCCAACTGTTAAAATGTTCCACTGTGCCCTAAAAACCCGTCTTGCTGCAGAAAAGCAACGCTCTTCAACGCTGACAGCTGACCTAAATTCATGTCGTACCTGAACTCGGTTTATATGCAATGTCACCGCCCGCTCACAACAATGAGTAAAACACACTGCGTAGCTCGCCGCCTATACTGCGCACAATAAACAAGGCTCTTCGCCAACACAAGACAATGTGACCCCCTGTAACATAGACTTGCCCGTGTCACAGGTGAGAATGCCTGAATGAAAGCCCAATTACGCTGTGTTTGGACCGGACATCATAATAAGTTCCAGTAATTTTACATAAAGTAGTTTACCATTGCTTCCTCACTTATTTATGCTCCTGAAGAATTAGAGCAATACATGCACGACAATACATTTTTTTTTTTAGTTTATGACTCACACTTCAATTTACAGCAAAGAAAGATTGCATTTTGTTTTCTACAGTCTTGTTTAAATGTAACAAATAGTTAGGAAAACTGCTCAGTTTTAGACGTTTTTAGTCTTAATTTAAACTTTGAATACTTACAGCAAGACATTGTGCTCTGGACTAAAAGTTTCCCTGAATCACACGTGAAGACGGGCTGTGCATAATCTAAGCTTTCAAATGTTCCTATGTCGGGTATGTTAAAGATGTCTTGCTCAGCACTTGATATTAATGCCAGATTAATTCGTTCCACCACTTCATCATAGTGCTCCATAGTCTCAGATGGGCTCCCTTTGTCTTCGTAGTCCCCCAAGTCGATCTGTACAAGAATCTAGGTGAGGAAAATAAATGTGTCGATAGATTTATGTGCATAAAACTGTCTTTGCTGTTTGTTTTTACCATTTTTAGTAAAAAAAGTAAAAAGTAAAGGACCCTTTTCCACGCCATCAGGCGTATAGGGCATATTGCACTAGAACTATATTTTATAGACCAATCGGCACAAGATGGGTGATGTGGTCAGCATTACGCCGGCCGCCTTTACTTTCCCAGGACTGCAACCGGTACCCACTCAAGGCTGGGTCGACCTGGGAGCCAAGGTCATTTAAAAAAAAAAGTCCGGCTCCGCCAGGGAGCGAACACCATTTTTAGGGCAGTGTAGAAGTTCTGAAGCAGATTATTTTCTTCTTCTTCTTTACGCTCACCGGCTGTAAACTGGTGGAAAGTCCAGGTTGTTCATCCACTCCTGAACATTGGTCTTCATCCAAAACTTAAATTTGCATGCATATCCATTTGTACAGATCTGACTTAATCATATGCAGGCTGTAGATTTCTTGCCTCTCATGCAGAAACAACCCTAATAAATCGCTTCCTATGACATGCTTGTTATGTGGGCGGCAGGTCTATTCTTTGTTCTCCAAAATGAAGCCCCGGAACCCACACAAACTTAGAGGATTTAAGACCACACTGATAGTGCAGTCACAATTAACTGTGCAGGTTAGGATTGTTATTCCCCTCCCCCCCCCACCCCCCACATATTATGATATGCATCCTTTACCGAGGACTGAACTTTGGTCTCCCACATGAGACCACTTGGTTGGCTGCTTCTGTTTGTTTTGTGTAGCGTGGGCTAAATTAAATTATACATTTTGTACCTCATCCATGTGATAACAAGTTCCATAAGGAAGCTGGCTGCATATCCTCTTCAGGGATGTTTCAAACCAACCCCAGCATGTGTTGGTTGGCTATGATTTATCAGGCAATGTTATGTTCAGTAATCTGCCAATGCTTTCTGAAAGGTGCTCATACTATTGTCAAAACCAATATAAAGCAGTGCACTTTTCATTTTCTTCTTATTCTCCCTTAATCCTCCGGTGGAGCTTAGACCCTTAACCACCTCATGACTTCGAGGGAGTTATGCCCCTTAAACAAACAAAGGCAGCCGACCTTCTTCACGATGCCAAGAATACTCACGTCACAACTTGCAAAATTTCAATTGTTCTGTGGCTACCATTTAATTGCCTTTAGTATTTTTAAGCAGCGAGCCGGCATAGTGTCGTGCTAGATGCTCGCCTGTGGATCCGAAGGTCTTAGGTTTAAATCTGAATGGAGACAGACGTTTAAAAAAAAATAACCTTGGCTCCGAGGTCGACCCAGCCTGGGAAGTAAAGGTGGCCAGTCTGATGTTGACCACATCACCCCCGAGAGCATATCTCTACAAAAGTCAGGTCTAGCAATGTTTGCCCAGTACGCCTGAAGCTGTGGAAAAGGGTTCTTTCCTTATTTTCAGGGAGCTTACCTCGAGCCTTATACTGTTCACACCCACGGTTCGTTTTTTACGACGATGCGAGGAACACAGGATGGTCACTTCACTGATGTTACATTTCAGACTTCTTTTGCAGACAACTTTCAAAGCTGTATTTAGTGCTGTGGTAAGCTTCTTCTTGATTTCTATATTCTGATCATCGCAGCTGGAGGCAAGATAGTAAAAACTAAGCTTTGCCATAAATCTCTTGGGCTTGCGTCTCTCTGTACAAATGAAAGATTGGCTGTTATATTGAATTAGGCATATGTCATTTTACCAAAAACAGTATAAACCCTTACAAATGCATAGATGTATGTTAAACATAAGTTACCGGAAGTCGCCATGGCATAGCGGTTAGACGCTCGCGTGCGAATCGGAAGGTTGTGGGTTCGCTACTTGTCAGAGCCAGACTTATTCAAAAACGACCTTGACACCTAGGTCGACCCAGCCTTGAGTGGGTACCGGGTGCAGTCCCAGGAGGAAAAGGCGACTGGCATGATGCTGACACATCAACCATCTTGTGCCGATCGGTCAATACAATTATAGGTCTAGCCCTATATGCCTAAAGGCGTGGGAAAAGGGACCTTTACTTTAAAAAACTGAGGCTATTATCCCAGTTGTAACTGAACATGCCACACTATAGATAGAGACATCTCTAAGTAACTATGATCAGTGAGCCATTTTACCAACCTGTGGTTCAATCCCCACTGGCAGTAAATATTTATTTTACTGGCTGTTACCTATGTGGCCACCAGGGTCCTTTTTGGGTGGGGGGACCCACTGCCTTCCTAACCAGTTAAAGTTAGTTGCGTAACCTTTACAGGACGTTGCAGAACCAGCCCCAGCATTTATTGGCTGCTGTGGTTTTTCTAGGCAAATTTTACGTTCAGTAGTTTGCCATTGCACTGAACGGTCAGCTCTCGGTACTACTGTCGAAACCAGCGAAAGACAAATTGTCCGCAGCTGGGATCGAATCCGGCACCCAGGCATTACAAAGTGCGTTCTCAACGCCTAAGCCACAGACGCCGACCTAACAAGAATATCCTAAAAAGCGACTAAAAATGGATCTTTCCGCAAAGGTCAGAGTGCATCTGCCTGAGCAACGTGGAACTAACAGTCTGCGTAAGTCACATCTGTAAAATAGATGTACACACACAGTTCAAGTTTTTTTAACAAGACTACAGTCCAGAAGTAGAAGTAAAACCAGAACTTTCTGCCTGGGCTTAAAATGTATGAACTATATCAGTTGTCCCCTCATGGAATGCAATTTTTTTTTTTAATTTTCAAGCCTTACCCTGGCTATTGCCAGGGGCCCTGAATATAACCGGGCCATAAATATGGCCTAGCCATAGATGTGACCTGACGGCTGAAAGGGTGGTTTCTGGGACCTCTCCATGGGTGAACCTCATCCGCATGGTGGCACTTTGTGTCACCGGGTGTTTATCGCTTGTCTGATGTCCTTGTGGGGTGCAACTACCTACCTACCTGCTTGAGCTTAAAGCCGGTAAATGTTAAGAGGAAGACTGACCAAGTTACTTTAGCTTTGTTCTGAGACTGGCCGTCTCATCAAAAATATAATATAATTTTTATTATGGAAAGCTAACAAATGATATTTAAAGACAAGTGATCAAAAATAGCAGACTGGATTTTATCTTAGCTTGTTGTGTCTCCACAGAATGGCTAGTCGTATGACGAGACCACCACACAAAGAATCAAACTGCATTGCTCCTGCAGCAACCACAGGGGCATTTCTTCTGCTCTTTATCTCAAGATGGATCATATGCCTTCAACCAACTCATGCCAAGTAGTTCTATTCTTTGCTATCAGATGCAGCACTTCACCCCATGTTCTTCCCATCTGGTTAACTTCACTCTCTATCCCCCTTCTTCGTGTAATTTTAGTCTGTCTTTAATTATATGTCTCTGTGGGCTCCAGTGTAAAGACCTAATTATATTGTCTTCATGCTTCTCAATTTGTGTCCTTTTTAATGTTATATCTCCCCCACCCCCACCCCCAAACATCCCAAGAATTTAGGGATAACCAAAACACCTATTTAAGCCTTTAAAATATTTTATTTCTGTGTTAATGTTTTTCTAGCACCATTAACTCAATCCATTAGTGTTAAGGGCAGGTGCGCTGACACAACAACAAAAACACTGAGAGTAGGGGGAGGGGTGGTGAAGGAGGCACTCAGCTCTTTAAAAATATTAAATGGGTGTTGTAGGGCACTCAAGGAACTGGAACCTTATATGAATGTGCAATCATAATAAATGTAACTTTCACTATTATGTACTGATGCAAATAAACGTATTTAAATAATCTGAAACATTATAAAAAATGTTAACAAACATTAAAAAATAGAGCTTCTTTGTTTGGTTATGTAGTCCACTTAGGTCTCTTGCAAATGTTACGGGGTAGGAGAGGGCTACAACAAAAAAAAAAGCACCCAGATTTTATCACTTCCATAGAGGCTACATCAGTTGGTTTCCTTCATAAAAATAATGATAATGCCGTTTCAAATTATTTTTGTAAATATTTTTTTTAAACATTTACTATGTTTCTAAAGAAATTTGCTTCAACATCTTTAACTCTTTCAGTCTCAAAAGTTGTTAAATCAACAGTGAAGATCCTAAAATGTTTTTCTTTAGAGCAACAGTTTTTAAATCCTTCTGGAACTGAAAAACAGCATTGGAAGGGGGGGGGGGAGGGGGTGGAAGATTTTCTGTTAACAATTGAGAAAGCACTGGGAGAGAAATAATGAAGAAATGTGCAGGAAAAAAAAAAACAGTAACCAAAGGCAAGTTTCCTAGTACTGAGAAAGTTAAAATCAAACGTTAATCTTTACCGAAACAGTCTGGCACAAGTCCGTCATGAGACCACTCTCCTACACTCTGAAGACACATAAATATTTCAGGGGCTGTCATCGGATACATATACTGGTCCTCACATTGTACAATGCACTGCTGATCTTCACTACTAAAAATCTTGGTACAAATCAAGGAACCATGTTTTGGTGTCTTTAATTTTGGACAAATTTCAGCTGAAACAAAAGATTAATATTATACTGTTATATAGCATATCATGGTTTTTCTGTACAGGATATTCAGATGTGGGAGGTAACAAGCAGGCTGATAGATTAGCTGCTGCCTATTCTGTTGGCGGTGAGCACTATATGATAAAGCGGATGTGGTGAAGGCTCTATCAGATAAAATGGACAGTGCAAAAGAAGAGGTAGGGAATCCATACACTGAAAGACTAATTCAACAAGGGCTGTATAGATGTTCTGGAAGATATTCAACATTGAAGCGGCAACATAGGCGGACTTTTCATCAGCTTGCAACTTGTACTATTAGCATGTTGACTCTTCGTTGGCTACTGAAGAAGGGGACGGAGCACGTGTGGGAATGTTTTGAGTGCAGGGATGTCAGTTCTTGACTGAGAGATTTATTCAATCATAACGTACGCCCAACCCACAGAGCAATAGAAATCTGGGGAAATAGTACATCACAAAAACCAAAATATGTCTAAAGTATTATCTTCTTCTTCTTCTTCTTCGCGTTCACCAGCTGTAAACTCTGGTGGAAGGTTCTGGTTGCTCGTCCACTACTGAACTGCAGTCCTGCTCCAAAACCTGAGTGTTGCGTGTGCATCAGATTTACAGATCTCATTCTCTTGAATACAGACTGTTGGTTCCTTGTCTCTCCGGCAGATGCACTCCGACTTCAAAGGAAGCTCCCCGGTTAGCCGACTCTTACGACATGCTTTTGGGGAGGCAGTGGGTCTATTCTTGTTTTCCCCACAATGGGGCCCCGGAACCCACACGGGGGTCTAAAGTATTATATCTAAAGCACACACAAAAATAATAATAATAATAACCCACATCATTTTGAACATTCTTAAAGATAAATACCACAATCCACTAATTACAAATAGTTTTAAAGTACACCTAAAGTATATTTTACTTAACACTTATAATCTATTACAGTATTACAATCTGTCGTAATGAAAACATATTCTTTGAACACCATATAGTCTAAAGTCTAAAGCAATTTTTTTTATTTTAAAAACTCCATCTTAATTGTAGTCAGGGGTCCTTATGTAAACTAACAGTTGAATACATGGGTTTTCTGGGACTTATGCCGGAGTGATTCTCACCCGAATTGTGACACTTTCTGCCACAGGGTGTTTATCACTTACTGCGCGGTCCTGGTGGGATGAGCGTCACTCACTCACAAATGTAAATATCTAGTATCAGAAAAGACCTATATATTCCAATTATCAAACAGAAGGGTTGAAAATGCATTGATTAAATTACTACTACTACTACTACTACTACTACTACTACTACTACTACTACTACTACTACTACTACTACTACTACTACTACTACTACTACTACTACTACTACTGCTGCTACTACTACTACTACTACTACTACTACTACTACTAATACTACTACTAATACTACTACTACTACTACTACTACTACTACTACTACTACTACTACTACTACCACCACCAAAAGCTGTCTAGACAGACAGAGATAAGACTCCGGTTACTTTTTAACCAAACAGTGTCCCAATATAACTTCAGTATGGTTGAATAGAATTTCTAAGAATTGTCCCTGTTTGATTCCATCCAAATTGTGAATCACTGGGTGACAGGGTTTAATGCCGTGTTTCTTTGAAAATAATAGCAGGTCTTATATTAATTTTTTGCTATCTAAGATGCCTTTGGACTTATTTTCAGGGGATACTTTTCATACACAAAAATTTACATTTATGTCATTATTGATTTGAAGTATTAATGTTAATACTATTTTTTAAATTCATATTTATTTATATTTTCCTTGTATAATTCATTACGAGTGTCATGTCTTTCAACGGACCAATGAATCAGTTCGTATGGCTGACAATCAAAACAAGAGCTTGTATTTAAGCTAAGGATTACGTTATCAGCATCCTAAAAAATCAGGCCTGGCTTATTTTCGGGTTAGGTTTTATTTCAGACAAAAACATCACAGAACAGGCTCCAATCCTGGAAAGGAAAGTTTTTAAAATTCTAAGGATAGCATAACCAGGGCTTTTTTTCTGACAGTAGGCAATGGGACGCAGTACCTGCATCTTATTTTATGCATCATAAAAAAGTAAAGTCGGGTGAAGGTGAACCAGCGTCTTGCACACGGTTATAAACCATACGTACTCTACCACCAGTTCGACAGCTGATAAGAAACTGTCCGCTTGTGTCGCCGTCTGCACGAAACTCCGTAGCTACAGCGACGTTCCTCAATTTACCCCAGAGTGTTAATTCTGGTATTCATTTCCTAGAGGCTAGGTGAACCCCGGGAACCGTCCGGTTTCGAACACCGGCCGTGGGCTACAGCGAATCGCAGCTGGTTTTGAAAGAGAGTCTCCTATTGACTGCGCTAACGCGGCCCCATAATTGTCTTCACCCATAGTGTATTAGACATTGTGTGATGAGTACCAGTGCCTTTTAAAGATACTTTGCTGTATTACTTTTTTTTTTTTTAACTTAATAAAAATGTTTAATTACTTAGGCTGATTATTAGAGAATGAACCAGATAATACCAACAAAAAAAGTGAAGATTTTTTTAATAGTATGTTTACCCATGCCACCAGGTATACCTGGCATGTAGTGCTAGCACTAGTGCTTCATAGACAATCTAGTCTTCTCAGACAAGGTAGACAAGTGAGAATGTTCCATTGGGTGGGTTCATCATCAAAGCCAAAGTCCAAAAGGGACGAACAACCAGGACTTTCCATCGGAGCTTACGACCAGTGAACGAAGAAGAAGAACAAAGAAAAAGTAGCCCACAAGTGGACGAACAACCAGAACTTTCCACTGAGTTTACAGCTGATGAACACATAGAAGAAGTAGAAAAAAGACAAGACTGACCACAGAATGGTTAGGGCAATATGACTACTTACATTCACAATAGGGTGCCATATCACCGGACCATGTCCACGAGAGTTTTTCCTCGTTGCCTGTCTTGACGCATGTTATCAAAGATGGTCCCCGTACATGTTTTCCATCAGAGCACATTAATGAACAGTTGGCGCCATACACAAAGTGATCTGGACAATCATATTCCATATATTTTCCAGTAGAATCAAAATTAGGCTTCTCACAAGAAATTTCTGAAACAAAGAAAAATTATTTTGAAAAAAGTGATACTGCTTTAAACATTAGGAAAGTAGCATATATTGATATCTTTACAAGATAACAGGTGTAGTATCTTTACAAAATAATAATACAGAAAGTATTAAAGTACTATCTAATGTAAATTGTGGCGTACAAGCTGACCTGGTGTACAAGTCGACTTTAAGATGTATAGCTCAAAATTCCGAGTTAGGCCTTCTTCTTCTTATAGTCCATGTCTAGTGGTGTCGTAGTCATGTCTATCAATAACCTTCTGTCTCTTGTACTTTCAATCACTTCTGACACAGATGGTCTTCCATGCCATGATGTTAAACTGTCCCAGCATCTTCGCTCTCAGTCTTCCTTCACCTCTCTTCCCCTTCAACTTTCCAACTGTCACAGTGCACCAGTTTTCCCCTTTTCATGACACGACCAAAGAATATAAATTGTCGCCTTCTGGTATGGATACAGTATACATTCTTTGGTCATGCCATGGGAAGTTAGGCTTATACTTACCTAATTCATTTTATACCAGCCGTATAAGTTGATTCCTAATACACTACAATTTTATGGTAGTTAAAAATAATGAAATCCCAAACTGGATACAGAATACTAGCTTCATATTTTTACAGCCCAACTGGCATTTGATGTATAATGCGGTAAACATTTTGCTGGTATTCTTTACTTCCCAGAAAATTTTCTGGTACCCATTTCATGCTAAGTGGGATATTTAAAAACCTCTAGCCTTATAAAATGTGTGGAGGATGCCTAAGAGAAACGTAAGACAAATGTAGATGAGAGAAGCTACATTTGATAGACTGAATTCCATCCATGACATTGAAGTGATAGCACAGGTAAGAACATAATAGAGAAATAGACAGCGAGCCTGATATGTGGTTGTGTGGCTGTGTCACACAGTGGCTGTGTAGCTGTGTCACACAGTGGCTGTGTGGCTGTGACACAACAGTGTCTGTGTGGCTGTGTCACACAGTGGCTGTGTGGCTGTGTCACACAGTGGCTGTGTGGCTGTGACACAACAGTGTCTGTGTGGCTGTGTCACACAGTGGCTGTGTGGCTGTGTCACACAGCGGCTGTGTGGCTGTGTCACACAGTGGCTGTGTGGCTGTGACACAACAGTGTCTGTGTGGCTGTGACACAACAGTGTCTGTGTGGCTGTGTCACACAGTGTCTGTGTGGCTGTGTCACACAGTGGCTGTGTGGCTGTGTCACACAGTGGCTGTGTGGCTGTGACACAACAGTGTCTGTGTGGCTGTGTCACACAGTGGCTGTGTGGCTGTGTCACACAGTGGCTGTGTGGCTGTGTCACACAGTGGCTGTGTGGCTGTGACACAACAGTGTCTGTGTGGCTGTGACACAACAGTGCCTGTGTGGCTGTGTCACAACAGTGGCTATGTGGCTGTGTCACACAGTAGCTGTGTGACAGTACCTTGAGGCTGAACCTGCATCAAGTTAGTTGTTTTTTTTAAATGATACTGGCTCTCATGCTGACCCAGCTTAAAATGGGTAGTAAGTGATGAACTTAGAAGTAAAGGTGGCCAGTTTAAGGTTGACTCCATAACCCATCAAGCTCCATTTGATCTATAAAATTATGATTCTGACATAATATACCTGGTGCCACACTGGTGTAAAAAGGGTGCTTTAATTATCTAATAAATTGTGCACACAATGTGACACAAAGTTATTGATACTTTATATGCACAGCACTACTTAAAAAATCACACAAACATATACTCATGCACACAATATAAAAATGATATATAATGACAAAATGAATTAAATGAATATTAAATGTGTGAATAAATTTACTGGGAAGCAAAAGGGCGTGATACTGACAACCTCATCTATGGAATACCAACTAGCTAAAAATATGTAGATCCTACACCATATCCACAACAGAATGGAAGCGTGGTCTTTTACCTTTAATTTCAGCACTGAAAATAATGAATCTTCACATGTTAAAACATTCTGTCAACCAAAAGATTTTACTGTAAGATAAACTTACAGCTAAAAAAAAAAAGAGAACAAGTCATAATGATGAAACTGAAAGGCGCTACTTGGGAAATTAAAATGTACATAGAAATATGTGTTAGCAAAGCATCTGACAACAACGTTCATTACACCGGGAAATTAGTCTAAATCCTGCCTGGCTGGGTTACAACCCTGAAACAAAACCCGAAGCTCTGCAGGAAACAAAAAACTGTAAACACAGACTCATTCGAGCAGCTTAGAGAAGAAAACTTTCAGTTGAAAGGGTGATTCATATTTTGTGTTTCATTGTATGTTGGTGTAGAATCTGTATTTGACAATAGCCCTGACGAGAAATAGTAAATTATGTCAGTCAACAAATTGTGGTGTAGTGTCTGTTTCATCTTTATTCAAATAAGAATACTGTTATAATTAAGGTGCAAAGTTTATTGACAGCTAGAGATAAAAACAACGCATTTAAAAATTAGAATTGTCAAGCATTATGCATACTCAACTTTACTGTATGATGTAGAAACCTGGACAATAAACAGGCAACTAGAACATCGATCTGATTCTCTGAAGATGCGGGTATACAACATAATTAGTTATATTAAAAAAAAAATGCAGAGGTACTGGGGAAATTGCAAATGAATTTCTTTGTGAAAAATAAGAAAGAGACCATTTGAAATTTCAGCCACATTAAAAGACACAACATTCTTTTAGAACAAATTATGGGGGGGGGGGGGGATGTCGAAGGCAAGAGAGCTAGAGGTAGACAAAGATCGAACTTGGATGACAACATCACGAGGTGATGAAAAGCAGTCTGAGAAAGTGCACTATCAAGACAACAGACAAAGATTGTTGGAGATCCATTGCAACCAACCTTCTTTGTGGAGCTGTCATCTGATTAATTAATTGATTGTTATATTTGATATTCATTAATTTATATTCGCCTCCAACTTGCCTTTAACTATGACAAGAAATTGACAATGAGCAGTGTTTCCCTCTGAATCAGTGGCGGTTATGGTAATGTTAGTAGCTCCGATGCTGAACTCAGATCCTAACTCAGGCTCGGCAGTAATGTTGACAGCTTCGTCAGAATTTTCAGTAACCACTGGGTATTCATAAATCACAGTAGCTGGGATTCCCAATGGACCAGCATGGGTTTCAATGTCAGCAGGGCAGCCATAGGGAAACACGGGAGGTTCTACATCTGAAATAATATCAATACTTTAAAGATATTTAATGAAGAATATTCTCTCAGTTTGTTTCTTTTTATTTCATCATCATCATCTTCTTCTTCTTTTTCTTTTTCTTCTTCTTCTTCTTCTTCTTCTTCTTCTTCTTCTTCTTCTTCTTCTTCTTCTTCTTCTTCTTTTTCTGGCTCTATACCAGTTGGAGATTAGGCTCTCCGCTCTTACGAAGTCACCTTGTATAACTGATCCCATCTTTTTCTCTCCTCTCTCTTTAAATCCCTTGTCATGTGTTTTTGGCTTGCTCATATTTGTTTGATTGTGTAGGTATTGCTTTGCTGGATGAGGTAGCTAACCCCAAGCCCAACCCTACCCTTAGTTGTCTCGGAGTCATGTGTTAGAATCCTCCTTAAGTAACAAGTTCTAAAAAAAAAGTTAATTAACCTTTTCTTCCTTTTCGAGCCAAATAAAAATAGGCACAAGACTATTTTCAGGGAAGTAAAGGTTGCTAGGTTTATATTACACATCGCCCATTAATTTTTACTTTGTATTTAAACTAGGGCTGTACCGAATATTCGCTTCGTGTTCTCTTCGGGGCCAAATAGTGGACCTATTGACTATTCGGTATTCGGCCGAATAGTTGTGGTCGGGCCGAATACGAATAGTAGTTACCTTACACCCGCTTCTGCATAGACAGCTTAATGCTGACAATTTATTATATACAAATTATATTACAACCAATCAGATTCAGCCTTATAATTAAAAGAATGCCTTAAATTTAGTTGTGTAATAATATTCCCATACTTCGACAATGCGCTGAAAGATAACCTGAGCTGATACTTTTTCAAGGACAACATCATCATCATCATGTAGCAGGTCCTTTGCTGAACGTCTCTCTCATCACAGTCTGCCTGAAAGAAACTCGGTCCCTCGCCAGTTCTCCCGCCTCATGCACTTTCACACTCAAGGAGTCACTTACATCCTGTACCCATCTTCGTGTCGGTCGGCCCCTGCCCCTCCTTCCTGGTGCCATGCCTTCTGCTATAATTTTTTTCCAATCCGTCGTGGCGCTTGATATGACCAAAATATTTCAGCTTTCGAGAAAGGATGCTGTTTATTAGCCAATCTTCCTTGATGTTCAGATCTTTTAAGATGTCAATATTTCTCATCTTCTTTGCCCAAGATATTCTGAGAATCTTTCTATAGCATTTCAGCTCAAAAGCCATCATTCTCTTTCTTAAGGACTGAGAGATAGTCCACAACTCAAATCCGTATGTAGCCACAGGGAAGATGCATGCTCTCAAAATTCTAATTTTTATCTCCTTGCTGGTGCTTAACCATAGATTTTTAAGGCTGTTCAATCTTTACAAGGACAACATGTATATTAAATAAGATACTTTCCGAAGCAACGATTTTCTTCTTCTTCTTCTTCTTCTTCTTCTTCTTCTTCTTCTTCTTCTTCTTCTTCTTCTTCTTCTTCTTCTTCTTCTTCTTCCTCCTCTTCTTCTTCTCTTCGACCATTTATCTCAGCTAGGTGTTGGGGTAGGGTGGGGAGAGGGGAAGATGTAAAGATCGTTTATGCGCTTTTTTTCCCTAAAGCATTGTACAAGCTGGTATTTATTTCTGTTAGGTTGCCTTTTTGTAGTGAGCCCTGCTCGCTCCAGTTCGATGTTCGTTCACAAGTCTTCTTGTAATGAGCACGACCCCAGTTCAATGTTCGTTCACTAGTCTTTTTGTAGTGGGCACTGCTCGCCCGAGTTCGATGTAGTTCACCAGTATTCTTTTAGTCAGCACTGCTAGCTCCAGTTTGACGTAGGTTCACCAGTCTTCTTGTAGTGAGCACTGCTCGCACCAGTTCATTGCTAGTTCATCGATTTTATTGTAGTGAGCATTGCTCGTAACAGTTCGATGTTGGTTCACCAGTCTTCTTGTGGTGAGCATTGCTTGCCTCCTTTCATTGCCGTTTCGCGTCTTCTTGTAGTAAGCACTGCTCGCTCCAGTTCGATGTTCGTTCACCAGTCTTCTTGTGAGTACTGCTCGCTTTAGTTCGATATTCGTTTACTAGTCCTCGTGTATTGAGCACTGCTCGCCCCAGTTCATTGCTGGTTTACTAGTCTTCCTGTAGTGAGCACTGATCACCCAAGTTTATTGCTGGTTTACCAGTCTTCCTGTAGTGAGCACTGATCAACCAAGTTCGATGTTCGTTTACATGTCTTCTAATAGTGACCACTACTCGCCCTAGTTTGATGTTCGTTAACTGTCTTCTTATACTGAGCACTACTCGCCCAAAATCGATGTTCGTTCACCAACCTTCCTGTATTGAGCACTGCTGGCCCCAGTTCATTGTTCGTTCACCAGCCTTTTTGTAGTGAGCAACTGTTCATTGCTGGTTCACCAGTCTTCATGTAGTCAGCACGACGTGCCCCAGTTCGATGTTTGTTTACCAGTCTTCTTATAGTGAGGACGTCTCGCCCCAGTTCATTGGGGCTGAAGCCTCAAAGACACAGAAGAAGATGACAGATCCAAACCTGCACAATGAGAGGACACGACATAGCCGGCCAGATAGACACACATATAATTTTTAATGCAACATAAGCAAAGGATCCTTTTCCACGATTTCAGGCGTACTGTACATATAGTAAAAAAAAGAAAAAAAATATAGGACCCTTTTCCACGCCTTTAGGTGTATGGGACATATAGGGCTAGACCTATATTTTATAGACCAATCGGTACTTGGTGGGTGATGTGATCAATACGGCTCCAGTCACCTTTAGTTTCCAGTAGGGCTGTACCGAATTTTCGCTTTGTATTTGCTTTGCGGCCGAATAGTGGACCTATTGACTATTCGGTTTAGGCCAAATAGTTGTGGTAGGGCACAGCTTAATGCTGACAACATGGAACGATTGGTTTTGTTAAAAGCTAATGCAGCTTTCCTGTATTAACTAAGCTGTCAGTGACAATTTCCAAGTTTAGTTACCTGTTATAATACTTAGGATTCTTTCAATCCTAGTTATTAGTTATCACAGACTGACCGAAAACATGTTTTTAAATGTTAGCTTTTCTGTACGAATACTAAGTAGACATGGAAAGAATATAAACTCCGGCCACATACAAGTCGATAATATGAAAATCAAACTAACGGAAACATATAAGTACTTGGGTGCAAACTTCAAATGTTCCAACATGCTGAGAGAAGAAATACAATCTAAAATACAATCTAGAAAGAAAGTGAACTATGCCCTTCAACATCTGCTAAAGTCAAAGTGTCTGTCTCGCAACACCAAGATTAAAATATATAAAACGTTGAAAAGACCAGTCGTTTTATTTGGCTCTGAAACTTGAAGCAGAAATAAAAGTGATGAGGCCTTATTACAGGTTTTCGAAAACAGTTCTACAACAAATCTTTGGACCCGTCAGAGATGCTAACAGAAGGGAATTGAGAGTCAGAAGTAACAACATAACACATAATCTGTTTAAATCACCACTGATCACTGGCATCATGAGAGCTAGCACACTAAAATGGTTGGGGCATATTGAAAGAATGTCAGATGACAGATAAGTAAAAACTGTATACACATGAGAGAGGAATCGGCGTAGAACACGTGGCAGACAAAAAATAAGTTCGAGAGATAATGTCCAGTCAGACCTGCAAACAACTGGTGTCACAAATTGTGAAGATAAGGCCAACCAGGGAGATGAATGGAGACGAGTGATATCTGCAGCAGTAAACCTCAAGGGCTCAGAATGCTAAAGAAGAAGATGACTATTCTGTATTACTTTATGTGAAGTAAAAGTTCAGAGTACATTTGACATTATAAATGTGTGTTTTTTAGATATATTGTGTTTACTATACACTATTCGTATTCGTATTCGGTCGAATAGTTGGTCCAGCTATTCGTATTCAGCCGAATAGTGAAAATCACTATTCGGTACAGCCCTAATTTAAACTCTGTACCTGAAAGCATAGAAAATAGTTCTATAATTTTTACTGGTATCTTCTCACAACCTCCTTATTTAAATTTGTATACCAGCTTTGCTGACAGGAGTTGTCCAGTTGTCTTACAAAAAAGTCATCTCTAGTAGTAGAAAATAATATCACTAGACATCCCTTTGTGGGATGCAATTTTTCGTAATTCCCCCCCCCCCCCCCCCCCCCCCCTGGCTCTTGCCAGGGGCCGAAATATAGCCCGGCCATAAATATGGCCTAAACGCTGAATGCGGTTTCCAGAACTTCATCACGGGCGATCCTCATCCCCATGGTGGCATTTTGTGCTGACGGTAGCCCTAACATAACCTTACGGTTGAACGGAGTTTCCAGGACCTCTTCACGGATGATCCTTATCCTCGTTGTGGCACTTTGTGTCACTGGGTGTTTATCGCTCTGTGTGATGTCCTGGTGGGATAAAATTACTTACATATACTCTCTATGAGTTTGTCTTCATTTGTTTCAGCTTTATTTTCTTATAGCTATCTTTTTTTAATTCCTGGTTTTATCCATTACCTGATGGTGATTTCTCTGGGATATAAAGGTAGACAGCATAGTATAAACCAAGTTATATATAGTCTGTCGACAGTCAAAAATATTCAGTCTCTAATATATGCTCAGACCTTGATAAACATTATTGCATGTCCCCTTAAGGCATTGCAAAGCAACCTATGCTTTTACCATTGGGGGGGGGGGGGGGGGGGGGTTTATTGGGCAATTTTATGTTCAGTAATTTGCCTTGGCTTCCTAAATGGTGTAGATCTCATACTGCTTATCCAAATTAATACCATAAGAAAAGTATGTTACCAAATCACTTGCAGTTGACTTTAGACCCTAGTATGTTGAGATTATGAAACTGTATGTATTCATAACCCATAAGCTGCTGACAGTGAATACAACATCAAAAATAGGTGGGTTTATTACTGGTAATTTGGCATACTTACATTTTTCTTTAAAATTTCATTTATTTATTTAACTTGTTCATATTTCCCTCCAGTTTTTCAAATGCCTTTATTTTATTTTGTAATATTTCATGTCCCTATTTATTTCCTATTAAATATGCCATGTTGATTTTGGTTTTTACAAGCTCCGTTGTTTTGTCCGTTGAGTTTTCCAGCTATAGTTAGTGTTGTATTTAGTACTCAGGTGATAAAGACTTTGATAGAAACGTTTGGTTATACTTTTCTAATCCCTCTATCTGAAATGCTTTATAGTCGTACCTTATGTTGTATTTTTTTTAAATATGAATCTGGCCTCATATACATGACATACCACTAGTGTGAAAAGGTTCATTTTAGAAACAAAATTTGTTTACCACAAACACCGTGTTTAGAACAATAATCTCACAGTAATAGCATAAGTGTGGAAATTTAGAAAAAAAAATAATAAAACAAAACATAATTAGGAATATGAATGCACTTAATTAATAGTAACACATGAAAGACACATACCATAACAATAACCTGCAGATGTCCAGCTGCCGTTGATTTGGCAAGTGATAACAAAAGAATCTGCAGTTTTGAAGCCATCATTACAAATCATTAAACAGATATCTTGGAACTCTTGTCCATCTGGGCAGGCATAGTTCCCATTGGCTGTTACTGGTAGTGTAGGGCATGGTATTGCTGTGGATAAAACAACATTGGCTACCATTATATCATATTTTTATTATTTATATATTTTACAACATACTCTCCTTTGTATGAACTCATATCTAAGTTGTAGTACTAGGGTGTGTCGGCGTCTGTGGCTTAGGCGTTGCAAATGCGCTTTGTAATGCCGGGGTGTCAGGTTCAATCCAGCTGTGGATGGTTTGTCTTGCGTTGGCTCAACAGTGGTACCGAGAGTTGACCATTCAGGAAACAAAGGCAAACTACTGATCATAAAATGTGCCTAGAAAAACCACAACAGCCAAAACTGCTAGGGTTGGTTCTGCAACGTCCTGTAAGGGATACGCAATTAACTAGGGGTCTCCATGACAAAGTGGCCAATCTGTTTACCTCATGCTCTAAAGATCATGGGTTCAATTCACAAAGGCAGCACTCAGTTCATGAGTGCAATTGTTACGGAGATCTCTAGAGCTAGGAAGTTCGTGCTTTGTGTGACACTCTCAGCAGGCAGCCAGTTGATCGACAAAGAGAGACTGAGCCATGTGTGACAACTTAAGGCAGTGACATTGATCTCTTAACGTTAAACTTTATCTGTCACTCTTTCAGATTCTAAAGTGCCAAAATGTGGGTATAGAAAAGTGTTTATGCAACAACAATTGTCTAGTATAGAAGAGGTATTATTCACATATTCAAGATGTGTAGATATATATTCAAGATATATATCACTTACACAAGATACAAAAGAAAAGACAATATATTCAATGCCTATGCATCAAAGTGTCTTGAGGTTTGTTAGTTGTAGGTCAAAGTTCCAAAAACACTGCAGATGGGTTGCTCCATAACTACTTTGTTCTTCCTGTGCCAGTGGAAATTTTACAAAATGTCCTGCACCTGCCCCTTTAAAAACTAGAGAAACATTTGTCAGTCCCAGCAATACCTTGAAGCTTGCACATGCAAAGTTAAAAGGAGTAATGCAGCTGTCACTAATAATCCCACATAAGAACTGCAGCTCACTGGTGGCACAAAGGGTAAGTCCCGAAAGCCGGCATTGCACACTTAACTCATTGGCTGTGTGACAGTACCTTGAGGCTGAACCTGTATCAAGTCAATTCGGTGCTTTATTAATATCCTACCCCAAACAGGGGAAATCCACAGCTCACGGGACAGTTTAATATTTCAGGGGGTGGTAGATAGGCTGCATGCTGTCGTGGGACCTAGGCTGCATGCAGTCGTGGGACCTAGGATGCACTCTTGTGGGACGTAGGTGGGTTTACGTTAGGGTCAGTTCTAAATGTTTTGGGGTAGTTAAAAGCATCAGAAAGCCGGGAAACCCAGTTTTGCCACCCTCTAAAATGTTGGACTGTCCTGTGACATCATCTGGGGGTAGAATAATAATAAAGAACCGTCAATTTACTTTTCAACCAACGTTGGCTCTCATTTTGACCCAGCTTAGAATGTATAGTAAGTGATGCCCTTGGAAGTAAAGGTGGCCAGTTTAATGTTGACACCCCAACCCATCAAGTACCCATTGATCTATAAAATTACGATTCTGGCATTATATGTCTGGTGCCGAACTGGTGTAAAAAGGGTGCTTTACTTATCTAATAGATTGTACACACAGAGTTATTGCTATGATACTATATGTGCACAGCATTACTTATAAAATCACACACATATATACTCATGCACACAATATAAAAATTGAACATAATTGTCAAGTAATCAGATATTAGCACAACTGTCAAGTATTAAGATATTAGCACAACTGTCAAGTAATTAGATATTACAACAACTGTCAAGTAATCAGATATTAGCACAACTGTCAAGTAATTAGATATTAGCACAACTGTCAAGTAATTAGATATTAGCACAACTGTCAAGTAATCAGATATTAGCACAACTGTCAAGTAATCAGATATTAGCACAACTGTCAAGTAATTAGATATTAGCACAACTATCAAGTAATCAGATATTAGCACAAATGTCAAGTAATCAGATATCAGCACAAATGTCAAGTAATCAGATATTAGCACAACTGTCAAGTAGTCAGATAGTAGCACAACTGTCAAGTAATCAGATGTAAGCACAACTGTCAAGTAATCAGATTTTAGCACAACTGCCAAGTAATTAGATATTAGCACAACTGTCAAGTAATTAGACATTTTTACGTTTACACTTTGCAGGTTTCCCACTCCAGGCTCCATTTTCTTGGCACGTTCGTTTTGCATCTCCTTCTAAAAGATAGCCGTGATGACACGCAACATTACAAACAGATCCAACAGCATTACTGTGTGAGCAAGAAACGTCAGCAAAATCAGGAATTGCCTCAACAGCGTCACATTGCATCACTGTGGAATTACACAAAATTAATGTAGAAGCAGAAAAATTAATGTGGAAGTACAGAAAACTGATTCATTAAAAAAAAGTTACTGTGGGAATACGCAAAATTACAGTAAAAATACATACAACTACTGTGAAAATACATCGAATTATTGAGAACACATACACAATGACAGTGGAAAGCCAAACACTTACAGACACGTTTTTAATTCAAATCTACTTCACATGCAATGTATTAATTTAAAGCGGTGTTTCCCCGTTGTAAATTTGAACAAAGAAGACAAAAGCAATTTAAAAAAAAAAAAAAGACACAAACAATAGTCTTTACGGCTGCCCTGGTAGAAGCAGGCAGTCATGTTTGATCTTTGTTGATTTTGCACTTCAGCTATAAAGGAATCACTTAGTTGCTTCATTTATGTAATTGTTACTGTAGTATGCACCTGACGAGATACAGCGAAATATGCCAGGCAATAAATTGTGCTATCTGTTGTTTGTGTCTTCTTTTTTCAAATGTATTAATTAATAAACACCTAGAAGAAATCACATTTTTGATGTCCAGATGCGGCATGTAAAACATGTGAGTAAAATGGCAACAGATCTTATCTAACACGAAGCAATAAAAAAGCTATGACAGAATATGAAATATAATATAACGTGACAGCCTTTACACAAGATTTGAACAGAAGTAGACCACAAGGTAGACGGTGAAGAGATAATATGCAGGCAGACCTAAAAACACTTGGAGTCGCCAAGTAGAAAGATAAGGCCAGTCACAGAGATAAATGGGGGTGGGTGATGTCTGCAGCAATAATGAACCTCAAAGTTTTGGAATGCTGAAGGAAAAGAACATAGTATTTACAATTTTCTTTTTTTCATTGTCCCTGCCAGCTGTTTTCTATGAAGTCTGTTGTGTGACACATGTCTTCCTCTGTTCTATACGGCTTGGTTTCCATTTAAATGCCAATCAGCTTAATCTGGGATCTCTCTATTGCCTATGGACAGCATGTCAGTAGCACAATACTGACATTGCATTTAAAAAAATTTTTACAAGGTATGCGAAACGGTCCTTACTGTTGTAAACAGTATTTGAGACAGAAAGAAATAAGTAGCTTGAAACGGCCATATTCTTTAACTCGTCTGGTACCAAACAGGCATTAATTTAGCGTACATTTCTGTGAGAAATTATTACAATAGTGTCCCAGATCACTTCAGATACTCCCAAAGACAGATCACACAATATGATTATTGTAATTATTTTAAAAAATACATTAAAAAATGTGTAAACTTAATATTTACTCCTACAATGTGTTACAGTTGAAACATAATCTAAGCAATATTCACTAACCAAAAGTTGGTTAATGGGGCCCTGTAACCCACACAGAAAGCTAGGCTGATATATGTCTCTTTCGGCCAACGCATCTGATTTTAGCAGCTTTCTAAATAGTTGCTATTTACAACATTCTTAAAGCCTATGCTCCAGTGGGGGCTAGAAAGGCAGAAGAAAAACCGGGTCTTTTCTTTCATTCCACCAAAATATGGCTCCAAAACTCACATGGGTAAACCAAAAGTAATTGCTAAGCATAACTACATTATATTATTTAAAATTTTAATTTATAACCTAGATGGGCTAAGCAGAATATTCTTCTTTTAATTACTACTAGTAATTACTTTTAATAAAATACATTTTTTTTCTAAAAATTAATTTAACACTATAGGACAGAAGAAATAAAAGTAATAATAGGTACAGGGTGGATTAAAGTCACAACTGGAAGGGTCACACAGAGTTTAAAAGAAAAAGAAATTTATATCATGTCAGTTGAAAAACTCGTGGTGAGCTGGTTGGTACTGAACTGGCTAATACTACAATTAAATTACCATTCCTTAACACATTTATCTTCCAGAAAACAGTCATAGAGCTGGTTATTTCCCACGCTTACCTTCAACAGAACAGTCACATAGCAGATTCTTTAACACCGTCTCGTTCAATAGAGGTCGCAGGTGGTGAGAGGCTCATGGATATTTTGCCCAGGCTATCTTGGATATTTAAGTGGGCTGCGTGGTCTCGAAGCATGGTGTCTGCCTCAAGTGCTAAATGTTTCAGGTTCAATCCCCAGTAAGAGCTGAGATTTTTTCACGTGGACTTGGACTTCTAGAAATTCCCCTTGGTCTCTGGGTGGTGAGATCAGCCGACCGTGTGCATTGTTGCGCACGTAAAAAAAAAAATCCCTTGGTAGTTGGAAATCGGAAAGAGTAGCCTGACGGCGCTGCCCGGGCAAAATTTTTAGTTATAAATCTACCCAAAGTATTTCAGGATCCTCGCCGGTGCTACAGAACCTGTGCACTGGGCTGAGCTTCTTCGGACTCAGGCTTGAGTTAGAAGAAGAACGAAGAACTTATGGGTTACTGCCCATGTGCCATCTCAAATCTCAAATGTAGGATATTTACGAATGAGCAAGCAAGCAGGTCAGTTGGCTTGACTCCCCCCCCCCCCCCACCTCCTTGGGGGTGTATTGTAACCGCACAAGGCAGAAGTGACGTCTCGCTTGTGGGACAAGGTAGCACGTAAAATGGATGATAGTGAAAATGTGTATTTGGAGAGACTGATGCAGTAGTAGGGAATGTCTGCAGTCTCTGGGTGCCACTAAGGACTTGGGGCACGATAAGCCAAGTAGTTAATGACAATGGATACCTTCAGTATGGAAACTCTTTGCTGCTGAGAAGGGGGACTGAGCTATTATGGGCTTGCCCTGAACACTATATTGTCAAACCTTTATCCAAATGAACCCTTAAATAGAACCGTCATCCCAAACTTTTCTTAATAAATTAAAATTTTTCCACGGCGCCCTAACCTAAGTAAAAGTATGACGATTCGTATGTAAGAGATAGAAAAAAATTTTAACTTGTGTATCTTCGAATATTTTGCGGTGCCCCTGTGAAGAGGTCGCGGCTCCCGGGGGCACCACGGCGCACAGTTAGGGAATCACTGATGTAACGGGTTCTTCAACATATTTACCGTTCAACAAAACACGTAGCATGCTCTTTATTGCATTTACCTTTCAACAGAACAGTCATGGAGCAGACTGACTTAAGGCCAGAAGTGTCTGTGCCGGTAAATATCACCTTGTGAGTTCCTAATGTAAAGTTGAAGCCAGATCTTGGAGTACTGGTTACTATCACAACCTGGCCAGAGTTATCTGTGGCATTCGGCAATTTCCAATCGACTGTGTTGTATGTCTGATGGGGTTTTGCATATGCAGTGAGCATCTCATTACAGTACAGGGTCGGGGGTTTTATATCTTATAGAAAAGAAATATTTGTTTTATTTTGTATATGTGACAGAGTTAAATATGAAAATGCATTTCAATCTTTTATCTTGTTTTCTTGAGTGAGTACCAGGTACAGTCCTGGGAAGTAAAGGCGGCCGGCGTGATGCTATCTACATCACCCACCAAGTGCCTTTTGGTCTATAAAATATAGGTCTAGCCCTATATACCCAATACACCTAAAGATGTGGAAAAGGGTCTTTTTTTAACAAACAGGAACTCTCAGAAATATGGGTATATTGGTTTCTTTTACTATTAGTCTTGTTGAAAGTTACTTGGTCTTCATCAGCATTTCAAGTTGGTTTAGCTCACTGTAGTTAGTACGTTTTATTTGCTCGCTTTCTCGTTTCCATTTTCTTTCCCTCACTGTCACCAGAAGGGGAACACTGCAACTTATCAATAGTCACTTATTTTCAAACATTTGAAGACTGTGACTAAAGACAAACGGCAAATGATGAACACACATTTTTTTCTTATCCGACTTAACTCCCGCCAATTCATCGACACACACAAAACTGCATATGCAATTAATCGCAGCTGCTAGAGCTTTCAGAATGAGAAATAAAAAATGGTTAGTTGCGTATCTTTTACAGGACGTTGCAGAACCAACCCCAACAGCCCCTGGCTGTTGTGTGGTTTTTCTAAGCAAATTTACGTCCAGTATTTTGCCATTGCTTCTGGACGGTCGGCTTTCTTGATACCACTGTCGAAACCAACGCAAGGCGCATGATCCTCAGCTGGAATCGAACCCGCCAACCTGGCATTACGAAGCGTTCGCATCGACTTAGCCACGAAATCAAAAATTCAATAAGAATAATCCACATCCATAAAAGACAACAAATAAAATTATTTGGACAGCGTAGGAGAATGAAATCCAATCAACCATTGATTAAAACATTAAACAACAACAAAAACGAAAAGAGAAAAGATAAACAGACTATAGAACCGGAGGATGGCTATGAAAATTAAAAGCAAACCACAATTGTGCACTAAATAAAATCAAAGTGACACAACCGAAGCAACACATCTAGCCCTGCAGTGCAAGCTTATGCTTCACCTTCATCAAGTCTTTTAACAGCAATGTGCATTAGAAGATGAACACCAGCCAGATATAATAGCCCCAGGGCTGTTTCTTTTTCTGGTGGCAATCCTGAATAGACCAGTGGTACCAGTTAAAACCTGTGGACAATTTTTTTTTCCAAGGTCTGCAATGGACCCCTTTTCCACACCTCCAGGCATAATGGGTACATATGGCTATGCCTATTTTGTATAGACCAATCAGCATGTGGTGGGTGATGTTGTCAATATCACGCCGGCCACATTTACTTCCCATGAATTCACCTGGTACCCATTTGAGGCTGGATCAACCTGGAAGCCAAGGTAATTTTTGTAGGAAAAAAATCTAACTCCTATGTGACCTGAACCCATGACCTTCTGACCAGCAAGCGAGCATCTTGCTACTACATCATGTAACCTCCATTAGTCATACTTAGAAATTAAAACTTATGACTGGAGTCATAGAAATAAAACAAAAAGGATTGCATTCTAAAGTTAGGTTCTCTAAATGTGTAAATGATGTGGATCCTTTAAATTACTTCCGCATTTGCCCTGGACCACCAACTGGCAACTGAAAAACACTGAAAAAGACTACAGTCCGATTGTGTCCCTTCAGTTCTCATTTAGTTCTATGTATATATGTAAGTTGTACACCACCAGGACATCACACAAGCGATAAATACTCGGTGACACAAAGTGCCACCATGCAGATAAGGATCACCAGTGAAGAGGTCCTAGAAACCCCGTTCAGCCGTTTGGCAATATTTCAGGCCCGGCTATATTTAGGGCCCAAGGCAAAAGCCCGGGAGGGGCTTCAAAATAGCTAAAAATTTCATCCCACAAGGGAAGGACGAGAGTCGTTATTTAGTACTTTCAGATCAAACACCACATCGATCTTTATAGCGTGTATATATGGTATATATACGTCTGGATCCTTACTCGGTGTAGAGTTTCTGGACTGTGCTGAAAACCTGCTTGTGTGCTCTATAGGAGGAGACTGATGAACTTGTGCGCATTTGAAAAATTATGCTTCCACTTTGTGTATGTGTAGTGCAGACCTACACACATTTGGAGACACCAGCTGGAAAGAAAAGGCCCGATCTTAGAGGTGAATGGAACCAGATTATTTCTGCAGCAATGGACCTTAAGAGCTTTAGAGAAAATGTCACTCGTGTTGCCAGAAAAATGCCAGCATATTCTTCGTGTTATGAACACGAACATCGATGACAGGATAAAAGTATCCTTTGCCACTATCTCCTTTCGGGGTGTGGGTCATGGGTTTGCTACAGTCGTGTTCAAGAAGGCCAATGTTGATATTCGCAAGAGGGCAGGTGAACTGAGTGAGGAAGCTGTTAAACTCTTTGTGACAGCGATGGCCAACCATCGCCAGCACAAGATCACAGACTGGTTTCTCAAAAGACCGAAGGATATCAAGGGTGGCCGCTTCACCCAGGTGCTCAGTAACGGTCTGGACAACAAGCTGCGCGAGGATCTGGAGTGTCTGAAGAAGATTTGTGCTCACAGGGTCTAAGACACTACCGGGGCTGCCGTGTCAGAGGTCAGCATACAAAGACCACCGACAGGAGAGGAAGAACTGTGAGTGTGGCCAAGAAGAAGTAGCTGATGGCAGTAAAAAAAAATGTTAACGCAAAAAAAAAAATCAGGAGCTTCAAATAATGATAACGAAGAACACATATTTTAGTTCTTACTGCAAGACCCTAGTTAAAAGTTGAAGTTAAAAGTTGATAGGATCGACTTTATTGTCCTGGGTTATTCCCAAGTGGCTTGGTCTCTCTCTCTGCAGAAAGATTAGTCACCTCCGAGGGTACCGCATATAGCATGAACTCCGTACATTCAGCAACAACTCTCGGGGATCTCCATTAAATTAGCACTCGTGAACTGAACAATGCATCTGCAAAATGAACCCACGATCTTTAAAGTGCCAGGCAAACGCTTGACAACTTCCTCGCGGAGACGCCTAAAGACTCTAGTAACTGCATGTATCTGCATAATAATGATAATAACAACATGCTCATTAAATTACTGACCAACACAACGACCAGGTTGAGTCCATGTTTTGTTTCTCTGACATGTTATAATGGAAGCACCCTGTAGACTGTAGCCAACATCTGTACAAGTCACCCCACAGGTAGCCGTGTATGTATGGTCAGTGCACAGCAAGTTTCCATGGGGAACAGCAGGCGGAGAGCCACATGAAACTTCTGCAAAGGTATTGGAAAACAATCGTTAATCTGAGTTATGAGTTGGGTTATCGTCACAGCACTCCTGACACATCCATAGGAGCTCATATTCTCACATTAACATATATACCAGCAGCCCGCTGTCAATAATATCAGTCTCATGCTGGTTGACAAGACTTCTTATACGTTAGTGTGTCTCTCATACAAAGCAGTGTCGATCTTTACTCTCAGTTCTTCCATTCTTAGCAGTGATGTGGACACTCTGCTCTCAAATTCCACCGATCATCCTATCTCTCTATGGGTGTCAACACAGCTGGCACAATCCATAGGCCGGCCGTCAGTTTTTTTTAGACTACGTGGAGTATAGTTTCTTAATTTCCTCAACTTTCGCTTTAACAATGTTATTTTATTTCTTTTTGTATAAACAGTTACGTTAAAACTATCGGACTGCATTTATCATGGATAAATAAATGACTAAATTGCTCAATAAAATATTAAAACTAATATCAAAAGCACGGTTGCCAGACATTTAATCTGCACTGAGATTAATTTTTATAAAACACCCTCTCTACCCGCTCCTTGAGCCATCAATACAAGACTTATATGGTCGCCAGGAAATGTCTTGGGAAGCAAAGTAAAAAAAAAAAAACATTATGATAACAAAATCACCCATCGAGTGCAGATTGGTCTATAAAAACAGGTATAGCACCACATACCCGATGAGGCAATGGCATGAAGTTAGTTGAGTATCCTTTACACTACGTCGCAGAACCAACCCCATAATTTTTTAAGGGGGAGAGGGGGGGGGGGGGTGCTGTTTTAGTTTCTCTAGTCAAATTTTACGTTCAGTAGTTTGCTATTGCTACTAAACGGCCAGCTCTCGGTATCAGTTCGAAACCAGTCAGTCAGTCAGTAGCATGTCCTTTGCAGAATGTTGCTCCTATAACAAACCTCCGGAAAACTTCTTGATCACAAGCAAGATGTCCCACGTCTGATACACCTATCTGGAGATCATCTGCCACATCCTGCACCCAACTTCTCTTTAGCCCTCCTCTTCCTCTCTTCCCAAGCATATTGCTCTCCATTACTGTTCTCTCCAAACTTTCGTGACGTTTCAAGTAACCACAATATTTCAATTTCCTGTGTTTTATCGTCTTTAATAGCCAACCTTTTTCTATATTCAATTCTTAAAGTATGGATGCATTTGTTCTTTTCTTTACCCGTGATATTCTTAGAACCCGTCTATATCATTTGTATTTAAAGACATTTATGCGCTGTTCAGCTTCTTTAGAAAGTGTCCAGGTCTCACAGGCGTATGTTGTAATGAGAAAGATGCATGCTCTTAGAAATCTAATTTTTGTAGTTCTGTCTGTCCCACTCTATAATTTATTCAGTTGTTTTAGTCTTTGAGGAGCAGTTGATAGTCGTTGTTTAATTTCTTTCATTGTGTCACCATTTTTGATAATCAATGACCCAAAATATTCAAAATTTTCCACAACCTCCAATCTTTCCTCATTACCATATATATTTCGGCTCTCCTTTAAACTACGGCCGGTAGACAACAGTAGACGGCCGGTTAGTCGGAGGTCTGTCTCCTTGCTGCAGTGCAATTACGGAGTGGAAAAGAGGGAACAAAACAAATGAAATAATTACTGTGTGTTGGCGATAGACAGCGGGCACTGCCCTGCTATAATCATACGGTTACGGTTTGGGTTAGGGTTAGGGTTAGTGGTAGGGGTAGGGTGTGGGTTAGGGTTAGGGTGTGGGTTAGGGTTACGGTTAATGTCGCCGCATCTCGTCTTCGCACAAACTCATAGTAGCAACCCAAACCCTAATCCTAACCCTATCCCTAAACCTAACCCAAACCCTACCCCTACCCCTAACCCTAACCCAAACCCTAACCCAAACCCTAACCCAAACCCTAACCCAAACCCTAACCCAAACCCTAACCCAAACCTTAACTGTATGATGACAGTAGGGCACTGCACTCTGTCTATCGCCAACAGACAGTAATTATGTCACTTGTGTCGTTCCCTCTAGTCCACTCCGTAATGCGTCGCAAGAAGCGGTAATTGAACTCGGTCGCTAATTTAAGTCGCAGCGCGGGGTCTGCCAGGCATGTCGACCTCACTGTGTTTTTTTATTCGTGCTTTCTCCAGTCCGTAATTGCACTGTAACCGACTAACCAGCCGTCTACTGTTGTCTACCGGCCGTAGTTTAAAGGAGAGCCTATATTTCTCTCCATGGTAGTTTTATCAGTCTGCATTATCTTTGTTTTTGTTTTGTTAAGATATAAGTTGTAATTTTCACTATTTCTTTGGATTAGGTTATTAAGTTTTCTATACTAATCTGGCGAAACCAACGCAAGACAAATCGTCCGCAGCTGGGATCAAACCCGGCACCTCGGCATTACGAAGCGCGTTCGCAAAGCCTAGGCTACAGACACCGACAATAGTAGCTATTAATGATAGTAAAATCCAAGTAGAAATAGTATCATGATTGTGTTAAAAATGCAAAGCTAGCGATAGGAATTTATTATTATATTAAGTACATTAAAAAAAAAAGTATACAGTAGTATTTTAAAAATACAAACTTTTGCAAGTTGGCTTGCTGTTTTTCCACACAGAATTTCTCAGGCAATATGAAAATGTTGAACCAATGAGTTCATAGCCAGGATTACATGTGTAAGAACAGCGACTGCCGTAGACAATGCCAGCACTGCAGATAGCCTGTCCATTCTCGAGGAAAGTTCGACCACTCGGACATCTCCTGGCTGAAGAGATTTTGCGAACATTAAATTTTTAATGTGTCTATACATTTTTTGTAAACGTAATTAACTTATTGCTTCCTTGTGTTCGACTGCATATATTTAGTGTACGACGCTGGCGTATAATTTATATTTATGTGAGCATATCGCAAAGGGTACTTCTCATATGAACCAAAAGTAGAAGTACAGCCCAAGATATGCCGTCATGTTGGATCAGGTCTGTGCAGAATCGTTCTTAACACAGCAAGCCAGAATGCCAAACGGTTTCTATGTAAATTCCCCGTCATGTGAACTGTTCCACCCGTGTCTTTGATATCCTGTCTGCAGCCATAATGGTAGATCCCTGCCTCTTCTTCTGTGAACTACACCGTTCTTAGCTGTTTATTACAAACCATTAAGGCATTTAATGTGATCCAAGTTTTTAAGTTTTCCAGAGACAATAGGAATAAACTCACAGGGAGCAAGTACAGCAGGGATCTACCAGTCATCAGTAGAAGATATCCTCGTCGACAAGTGTTTCGGCCCACGATTCTCCTAGACACTTATGGAGGTGGGCCCACCTGAGTTCATGAAGCTCAGGGCTGGTACCCTGCTGCACGAAATTACCGGATGGTGTTTTTCTTTCGGATAGGGACAAGACGACTTGGTGATTTGCAGAAGGTACTGTGAGATAAGAAGTCGTCGCGGCAGCCTAATTAAAACAGTCAGCGTACCTGGACGACCGAGCGACAAGCTTACGATTGGTATACCGGACACGATGGACTTTCAAGGGGTGAGAAACCCTTTTCCGCTAGACACCCGGACCAGTATACAATACTGTATTTGTCCGCAGAATAAATAGCATCACGCAAATATTTATATCCATATTTTATTCCAGCAGGGCGCACAAAGAAAACATAGGGCGGGAGGCCGGAGCGCTCACAGGAGGAAAGTTAGGCTCACTCTCCTTACAAATTTTTCGAGGAGAAGGGCCTCGGGAGCTAAGTTGTTTCGTGCTTATATTTGAAAAAATTAGACATGTATAAACAAATACATTTAAAGAGAATTTCTTTACATCAGTAAAGGGTTGCAAAATGAGGAGAGGAAATGGAGGGTGAATGGGGGGGGGGGGGGGGTTCCTAGGGCCTGAGCCTTCAGGCCCCGGTATTTATGGCACGTAGGTAGACAAGCATCAAGATACAAAATAAGCAGGTGTGTGTGGATATGTGTGTGTGTGTGTGTGTGTGTGTGTGTGTGTATGCTGACTAATTAATAACAGCACAAACAGTTTTACCTTTAACGGAAAAGTATTTGGTACAAGTGTCTATCTTCCCGCCGCGATCTTTGGTGATGTAAGTCACGTAGTATGAGCCGTCGGTTAGAATCGACCCTGGACCCCAGCCGCTGGTCACGTGTGTGCTACGTGGTGTTCACAAAATATTGTCCTTTAAATCATTTTTTAAACAAAACAGGGACCAGGTAGTAGTAGGTCTTCCACCTCCCCCCCCCCCTCCCCTTTCCATTATTTCTATATCCAGTCAATACAATGACAACTTGATGTTTTGCCTTACTTTATAAATAAAGCTAAGAATACTAAAACTTTAACCCCCCTTACTACTACTACTACTACTACTACTACTACTACTACTACTACTACTACTACTACTACTACTACTACTACTACTACTACTACTACTACTACTACTACTACTACTACTACTACTACTACTACTACTTCTGCTGCTGCTTCTACTACTAATACTGCTGGAGCTATCACTGCATATGCTGCTGCTACTACTACTGTTGTTGCTGCTACTACTACTGCTGCTGCTGCAATATCTGCTGCTGCTACTACTACTACAACTGTTGCTGCTACTACTAGTGCTGCTGCTGTTGCTACTATATCTTCTACTACAACTATCAGGGCTTTTTCCTAGAAAAAGAATACCTATACTGCTGCTTGTCACATATCACTCCTGTCACGTGCCTGATTTAAGGATTTCTCCTTAAGAACCAACAGCACTCAGAAATAATTATGTTGAGTCGTTTGGCTCGTATTGGTCTAAGGGATGCCCCATGGCCAATATACGCTCAACTTATTTCTGGTGTAGGGCAACTCAAGTTTTGGCACTACAACATATATCTGTATATGAATACAATATTCCTAGGCACACATGGCTGGACACCCCCACTACTATTAAAAGAAAGCCCCTAGGTTATGATAGTTTATTATCATAACCATGTCAACACAAATAATATTTATGATTCATACACACAACAATGCTAAACACTTAGAACGGTGAAACAGAGACACCTAAGTCAGCCATGAAAATCAATGCATGTAATCAATTCAACATATACATATATATATATATATATATATATATATATATATATATATATATATATATATATATATATATATATATATATATATATATATATATATATATATATATATATATATATACATATAATAGTGAAGTAGATGCCAGATCTCAGTGGATGCATCCCAGAATACAATGACCAGAATCACCAGAATTCTAAACAGCCAGAAAGTCCTGGAGGTAACACCTTTTCTTTCCTGGAATACATTGGAGCTGTGGGGAATATAGCATGATATTGACATAACTGGACTTATCCTAGTTCTGCTGTTGATGCTTCCCTCAGCTCCTGGTGATTCGACTGTCTATAACCCTGGTACTTCTGCTTCCAATGGATCAGGTAGTCCTCACCATCGAGGACACAGACACAGTACGAGTACTCAGCACGTCTTTCCCACCAGTCAAGTCACAGCCTGTTTCTGAGCTCCACCAAGCTCCTGAAGACTGGTCTACTCGAGTATAGATATACTCTCTATAAATATTCACCTACCCTGGAGTCACTCACATGTTCTGGCACTGTTAGGATGTTTGGGGTATATGGCACCCCATACTGATGATGTTAGGAATCTTCACAGGTGTTAGCTGGTGGGTAGTTGGTTGATAGGTTGGTTAGTAATTGGTTGGTGGGTGTTGGTTGGACTGTGATTTTTCTGCCAGCTCTTCACAAAGGTTTTATCCTAAGCATAAGAAAAGTCCTAGACATTTCAGTCCGCCTTCTTAATGTAAAATTTACTGGGCGTCGATGCATACAACTAAACGCTAGGAAAGCCGACAGAAACAATCCCGCAAAAATTCAAGTCCGGCGTCGGTAAGAAGAAGTTCCTTGTATACATGAGCAAGGAGTAAACCGGTTTCTAAGAATAGTCAAATAACTCCAGCAATTTTTATCATATAGTTGCAAATTTGAAAATGACGTTAAGTTAACGCAACTAGAAGATGTAGATATTATAATTTTCTCCGATAAAGGCATATATCGATATAAGGGACTATATACCTTCCCAGACGAGTCCAAGTTTGAAAGTTTTGTCGAGCACAGGTAATACAGGTCCCGACTCTTTTAGGATGATGTATAATGGCTTGTCATTCCTTGACACTGCTATTACTGTTAACACTACTACTGCTAATAATAATAATAATAATAATAATAATAATAACAAACCAATAACAGTAATAACACTGAAAATTCTTGAGCAGTGTGGACTGTGAATTGAGACCTCATATCTCTGGTGATTTGCTTTAGTGTCTTTCCTGGCTTGTCTTTTGAATTCTGCTGCAGTGGAGGAGCGCTAGGATGAGCCGTCACGTGCCGCGACTTTCCGGGTTTTAGGATTAATAATGATGATGCACTGAACACTAAAGGTGGCCGGTGTGATACTGACCATATGGCTCACCAAATGCTAATTGGTTTACAAAATAAAAGTTTAGCCCTATTTGGCCAATGCACTTGAGGCGTGGAAAATGGTCTTTTACTTTTAATGAATGACGAAAACAATTTATACAAAGCTAGGACAGTGTTGCCACTTTTCTTTGACAAAAAACATCCAAAACAATGTCAAAAAATTATCTTAAAACATCTACATTTGCGTTGAAAATATCTAGAAAAAACATACAAATGGAAAGCGCCACATAGCTATTGGTACGACTTACCCTATAGAATCATGTCCTCATCTTTACTGATCTTTGCCTCACAAGATCCACAGGATAAACTTAGCTTAGATGATGAAGTTGACGCTTCAGATCCAAAATGACTGGTATGCTTTAGCTGTTCCAATTTGTTTTAATACCCAATCAGGGAGCTGATATGTGGAACAGCCTTTTCCTACTCTTATCACGTCGAATTGTATTGTCAAGATAGCATTTAAGAGGTCAAATTTTCATTTTTTTTTTCTCTCAGGTTAGATTTGATAAATTCACTCCAAATGAAAAACATCTAGAAAAACATCTACCATCTAAACGTCAAAAACGCCATCTAAATGCAAGGAAAAACATCTAAATCGGGATGTAAAACATCCAAAGTGGCAACACTGAGCCAGGGCCGTATTTAGGCATGTGTACAGATTAATAGGGTGGCAAACTATAACCAATTGTAATACGGTTTGTATACCTTTATTTATTTTTATCATTATAAAAATCTGCATTAGATTAGTATCCTGGTTTTAAAATACAAAGGCAGCAGAGATACCGAGGAGCTGCTGAGGGAAAAGGGGGGGGGGCATAACATAAATGACTGTAGCGGGGTGGCATAATATTAAGTACGGTCCTGCATACAGGTCGGCTCTGTGGCTAAGTCGATGCAAACGCTTCGTAATGCCGGGATGCCGGGTTCGATCCCAGCTGCGGGCCATGTTCCTTGCGTTGGCTTCGACAGTGGTATCAAGAAAGCCGACCGTCCAGGAAGCAATGGCAAACTACTAGACGTAAATTTGCCTAGAAAACCCACACAACAGCCAGAGCTGTTGGGTTGGTTCTGCTACCTCCTGTAAAGGATACGTAACTAACCTTAACCTGCATACAGTGTCGCCTGTTTGTATTCCACTGCTCACATTTGATCTTCGAACTCACTGTGTGGGTTCTGGGGCCCTATTATAGGGACAATAAGAATAGAGCTACTGCCTACCCAAAAGCATGTCGTAAGAGTCGACTAATTGGTAGCTTCCTTCGAAGTCGGAATGCATCTGTCTGAGAAGCAAGGAACCAACAGTCTGCATACAAATTAGACAGATTTGTCAAACGGATGCACACGCAATACTCAGGTTCTGGAACAAAACTGCAGTGCAGAGGTACGAATAGCTAGAACTTTCCGCCAGAGCTTACAGCTGGCAAAGGCAAAGATGAAGGAGATCTCTGAACAATATATTATGAGTATTTCAATATCATGCAAAACTTATCTTTCCTCAGATAACGTTTGGGCTACACCATACCTTAGATCTCCGTTTTCCTTGTCATATGCCATAGCTTGATTCCACATGACTTTTTTGCTTCGCTCCGCTTTGTCCGCATAGAGAATGCTTGGGATTTGAGGACAGCTGATGGAAGGTGGGTTGTTCGCTGCAGTTTTAATAAAGTATGTTCTGTTAGAATCTTTTTAAAAAGTATAATAGGGCAAAAAGAACTTTATCGTGTAATTAAAAAAATGCATACTGCCCCCCCCCCCTTTTTCTCCCCCAACTCCCGTACACACACGTCTCTTTATCTTTCGCTATGTATCCCCAACTAGAGCACAGATTCTCAACCAAATCACTTTATTCTGTTTTACCTTTTGCTATTTTCTGCAGCTCCTTCCACATAATTTCTATATTATTCATGAAGATTAGAATGAGACAAATGGCGTCATGTGAGGGGGAGTGGGGAAGAGGGTAGGTTAGCTAACGACAACAAGAAAATGCTAGAATGGTTTTAAAAAAAAAAGCCGTGGAGAACGAGAGAAAAGACGTTAGAAAATTAGACATCGTGGCATAGAGGATATTTGTATTAAAAGAATGATTGGCGGCACACGGGGCAGACAGATATGGATAGATATAGTGATCAACGACACATCGCATGGGTTTGAAGACGAAGAAAGAATCGCACACGATAAATATAGCTTACCGAATTTTCCGTCGCAGATAAAAACGCATGTATTTATTGACGACGATATGTTCCAGTTTATATTGACGCCAGTTGATCGTTTCGTCCTGAACAATCCTAGACTTAACGCTTTGTGATCCGCTAGTTGAAAAAAAAAAGTTATGTTAATGCTTTGATAAATGTTGACATTGTTGTAATATATGTGTAGTTGTTGTGATAACGTAGCTTAGTGTAACATAAATCTCCTTACTGAGAGAAAGAGAGAGAGAGAGAGAGAGAGAGAGAGAGAGAGAGAGAATGAGAGAGAATAAATTTGAGAGAAAAAGAGACAGAAAGAATCTGAGAGACAGACGGTGGTGCCAGGAAAAGGGGGGGGGGGGGGGGGGGGGGGTCCTAAGCCATTTTCTACAGTGGCGTTTGCATGAATTGATACGCTGGAGATATGTAACCTGGTGTGCTTTGTTTTATTACTAATTTATATTATTACCACACACATAACTGTGGGCCAAACTAATAAACGAAGGCAGTTCTGGTTCATCATGACAAATCACCAGAATAGCAACAACAGGTTTGTTTTGTTTCATGCACATTCATTGTGGTTATTTTTGCCTTTGTTTTGCGTTTTTCTATTACATTACTACTGGTGACTGATGAAGATGTTTGTGCTGGTTATGATAATAACCATAACAAAAGAAGAAGAAAAAAAGTCGTGTGTCTTTCACCGGACGTTGCAGAACTACCCCCAGCATATTTTTTTTTTTCATTTTTTTTTTTTTTTAAATAATCAGCAGTTTTAGTCTCAGGTTGAGAAAAACTGAGGACAATATAACTAGAATGTTTTTGCACTGGAACCCACAGGAAAAGAGAAATAAGGCCGAACTAAAACACACAACGAACGAACGAACGAACGAACAAACTTTTTTTTTAAAGGGTTAAGAATTGGGCACGCAGGCCTGTCTAACATTCTGCCCTTCTCTAACATTCTGCCCTTCACACAGAGAAGGCAGCTAGGTGTAAAGTTTAAAAGGTGGAAAAAGGGGGGGGGGTGGGGCATGGAGTGAGCTGCACGCAAAAGCCAGGGAAGAATAGAACGACTTCACGTGGGCTGGTTGAGGGCGTATGTTTTATCGGGGAATAAAAGGCAGAAGAAGAAATTTGTCATTGCCCTGAACGATTGGTTCTCGATACCCCTGTCGAGACCAACGCAAGGCGGTCTGCTACCAAATCGTCTGCAGCTGGGATCTAACCTTGCACCTTGGTGCGTTCACAACGCCTAAGCCACAGATACGTAATTGAAACATAAACATTATCAATTATAAAAGAACAAATACTTTAATATTATATGCAAAACTACTCTTTCTGTTTCTTTTATACAGATCTAGTCTATTTGTTACATTGTAAAGCTTTACCTTTCTCTTTCCATGCTTCATCTACACATTTCAGCAGCAGCAGATCTTGTCCTTCGGCGTCAAGCATACATAAGGTCCCCTCTGGTACTGTCTTCTCAGGCACAGTCTCCCTGTTGCCACGGGCCTTGATATCTAAATCACACAATTTGATGTCCATCGATGGCAACAAGGGACATGATTTGATGAACTCCTGAGACAGGGTGATTATCGTACATTTGTTAATGTATTTATCAAATTGTACAATAAACGATGGAAATCACAGAGCACTATCAGCTCTACAAAATTACATTTTCAATAAAGAGCCAACTGTCGCTGCGGCAATAGCCTTCGTCAGCAAAAAACAAGAATCTTAATACAATAAAACAATAATTGTTTCGGCGTCTTCCTTTTCAGGTATGTTGCAAGGGTAGAGGTTCCACTTCCGAACGCATCATGTGTCCCCAAGTGGGATGTAATGTTTCGGTATTTGAAGCCCCACCCTGGCTGTTGCCAGGTCCTTAACATAACCAACTGATGGCTTAAACAGGCTTTGTGGGACCTGTCCCCGGGCAAGCGAATGGTAGCACCCAGTGTCGCCATGTGTCTATCGCTCGGTGTGATGTCCTGGTGGGGTTGAGGGTCCCAAACAAACAAGCAGACAGACAAATAAACATCATCATCATCATCAAGTGCCTTGCCTGCTGGCATGGGCGTTCATGCGTCGCCACAGGTCTCGGTCTCTGGTTTCTGAATCAGTTCTACTGAAGATATTACCCCAAGCCACTGTCTTAAGCCATCCACCATCATTTCTCTTGGTCTGCCTCTGTCTCTTATACCAGTGATCTTTCCAGTCGTCACGATATTTTTTTAGTACTCCTTTCTCTCACCACATGACCAAAGAACTTTGTTTGTCTGCTTCTCATTGTTGTATATAATGTTCTATTTTCATTAGCCATTTCCAAGCATTCAATGTTGGTTATTCTAACAGTCCACGGTATTCTCAACATTCTTCTCAAGAACCAAATCTAAGTAGCCTCCAAACACTTCTTAAAAACAGATAAATAGTAAAGTTAAAAAAAAAGTTAAGGACCCTTTTCCACGCCTTCAGGCGTATAGGGCCTAAAGGGCTAGACCTTTATTTTATAGAACAATCGGCACAAGATAGGTGACGTGGTCAGCATCACGCCGGTCGCCTTTGCTTCCCAGGTACCCGGTACCCACTCAAGGCTGGGTCGACCTGGCAACCAAGGTCATTTTGAAAAAAGTCCGGCTCTGCCAGGGAGCAAACCCACCACCTTCCGATCCCCAGGCGAGTGTCTAGCCGCTCCGCCACGACGACTTCAAAAACAGATAATAGGTAACAATGCAATGTATTGATGGATTTCTGTTTTACATTATTATTCTGCCCCCACTGCCTGTATTTGCCATTTTTTCAGCGTAAACGGGAGAGGAAAGGGGGGGGGGGCGTCTTTGATCCAGATGGTTTAGGGCTACGTGATTAGTGCTGTCACCACAGTGTGTGTAAGATAGAATTTTGTGTGTCTGTGGCCGAGACAGAAAAAATCCACCATCTTATCCAGGATTCGAACCTGGGTCCTCGTGACAGCCCACTGTTCTTAACCGGTCAGCCCGCCGCTCTTCCCAACATAAGTCTACGTGCCAAATGTGGACTTCCAAGTGCCTGAAATCAACACAGGAGATGAGATATCCGAGTAAAGCCGAGAATTAAACCATCGGATACGATCCGATATATTAAGGGAACAAAACCGAGTGGCCAGTACATTGAGAAGTATAGAAAGATACGCCTTTTTATTACTGGCGAGGGCTAAAATCACTAACCCTTATTCTCTTTGAAACTCGTCCATGCTATCGCAGAAAGACCACTTCTTTATTTAATGTTGCCTATCATTTGTCCCCAGTATACCCTTGTCTATTGTAATAAACACACGGAGACTTCTTACGGTCTAAGGACGTGATCTTGTCCATCCGAGTGTAGCCCTGTCTCCCCTTTGGTCGCTTGAATTTTATTTTTAAAAATCCACGTGCAGATAAAGATTGGAACACGTGATCGCCATGACTCTGGTAAAAGTGCTGCCGATGTCAGTAATGGTTATTTGCTATCCTTTACAGGATGTTGCAGAACCAACCCCAACAGCCCCTGACTGTTGTGTGGTTTTTCTAGGCAAATTTAAGTCCAGTAGTTTGCCATTGCTTTCTGGACGGCCGGCTGTCAAAACCAACACAAGGCGCATTGCCCGCAGCTGGCATCAAACCCGGCATCCCGGCATTACAAAGCATTGGCATCGACTTAGCCACAGAGCCGACTGATGTCAGTAATAAGTAAAGTAAAGTTCCCTTTTCACGCCTTTCGGCGTATCGGGCATATGAGCAGAGCGACCCATATTTTTACAGACCATCAGCACTCTGTGGGTAATGTGGTCAGCATTACGCCGGCTGTCTTTACTTTCCAAGGACCGCCCATCCAGGTACCCATTTTAGGCTGGGTCGACCTGCGACGTCCCATACCACGATAAAAATCCACGCAGCCTGCAGTGGGTTTCGATCGCGGTATGCTGGCTTACGAGTCGGACTCGCAACGCCTTAGCCACGGACGCCGCAGTAATACTTTTATATAATTAGCATATCAGGAGAAGTTGGTCGAACGGCTGGAACCATAAACTCTTATTCTGGAAACAAGATTCAGTTAATCGCTAAGATGACTGGGATTTAACTGCCCGGTGCAAAAATAAAGATAATAAACTGCAAAGCTCGTGTGACTGAACTAGTCACACTGCTCTAAAATAAAGGATTATGATATCCTCTATTCCAACACGCCCTGTCTCTTACGCTGGTGTAACTCTTTCTGTCCGAAACAATGCACTTGGTGGGATTAGCTACTAACGCATTGTATTGAGAAGCACTCTGTGTGTTAACATGCGATATACTTTGGATCTGAACTTGTTAAACAAATCTGGCATAGTGTGTACCTGTTTAAGGGTCATAAGTCTTACTTCTGTCATGGTACTTAACATCCCTCTTTGACAAGTGCAGCAAAATCTTCTAGGATTAAAAGAGTAAAAATGGTCAATGTCGATAATAAGGATAATTTTTTTAGCACATACCTGATGAAGCTCGTGTGACCTTCCGAGGGATAGGACATAGTCCGTGCGTTGGAGAACAACAGCAATCAAGACTACGACGAGTTTCAATGTGTGGAATGCATTCATCTTGTCGTTTTCTGAACTTTTGGGAAGTCAATACTTTGCTGTAAATAGTCGATAGGACAATTTAACTGTTTAATGGATTCGTTTGAAATATTATGAACGAGGAGTAAATTTCTAAAGAACAATTGCACAGCCAATCAGATGAAGGGATTTAAAAAAAAATAGAGCATGAAAGATGAAAGAATATAATATGGTAACAGATGCTGACATCATTGAAAACCAGGATGTTGCGACTAGACGCTCGCCTGCGTGTAGCACAGCTCTCTTCTTTGTTGCGTATGTTGATGTCACACCCAGGTTCGTCTTTAGGTTTGCTACAGGAGGAGTCGATTGGAAGATTATAGACGAGGAGAAAGATGGTCGTGTCGTTAGTGGTTATGATGATGATGATGTCTTGCTTGCTGCATGCTTCTCACGTGACTCTGGTGCTTGTATAATAAAATGCCTGGAAACAACAGTTCTTGTCTATACTGTCTTTACTGTGATACTTTAACAATGTCACAAACAATATCAATTATATTCTGAATAGCGCTGTGTTCTCTCTATGCTTAAATACTCGTAGGTTCGCGTTGTGTTCTTCATCTCTAGTTACTTTGTTAACTGATTCTAGTGTCTCTAACTGCCACCTGGCTTCTAGTGCTGTTTGGTACAACGTCTTGAGCGTTGACTCTAACACCTCTATAGTGTTTCTAATATGTCTTTGTTATCCATGGATCCATGTATCTTATGTGTCGTCTCTGTAGCTCGATGTCTCGTTTCATGTCTGCTCTCCAGTGACTGTTTTCGAGGTTCCATATGAACGGCTGCTCTCCTTCCAGTGTTGAGCTGGCATCGAGGATCATTGAGACTAGTCGCTCGTCCTCTGAGTCTCAACGACTGAAGGCTTCTAGTGTTGGGCTAACATCTCTACCACTGAAGGCTGTCTTGAGAGTCCATGAGACTGGTCCCTCTTCTCTTGAGTCTTGTGAACTGAAGAATTGCTCTGGGGTGCTTTGTTACTCGTTATTTATACTTGGATGCTGGAATGCTAGGTATTTGTTTTCTTCGGCTTCTAGAATATTCTAGTACGTCTCCACTTGTTTACTAGGTACGTTCTCACATGGGATTTTCTAAAAATATCTAAAGTGCATTAGATTTCATCATCCTATTCTACGCAGATATAGTAGTTAAACTGACAACTGAGGTCATAGAAGCTTCTAAAAAACAAGGACAGTTGCGTTTGCTTTGATAGGGCATGACAACAAGGTATTTACTAGTTAGACAAGGTTGGGTTACATGATGAAAAACGCATTTCAAAACTTCTAGAAATAAGGCCAAGGCCAGACAATGACGTCAAATGCTATTTATAGATTATTCATTTGCAAAACATTTCTCTGTTAATAACAAACGAAGTTTCTAGAAAAGAATGTCAAGGCTGCCAAAACTTGTTGATTTCCTTATATCCTAGCTTTGTGCCAACTAACAAACAAGCTATCATCCACTCTGTTACATGCGGACACTAAGGTAATGGGTTCAAATTTGCATCGAGTCTAATTTTTTTTTTCTCTACGAAAAATTTTGGCTTTCAGGTCAAGCCAGCCAATAAACCCACGAACAGTCCTGGAAAGTAAAGGCGGCCGGCGTAAAGGTTGACCATATCATCCACTTAATGCCGATCGGTCTATAAATGTAGGCCGAGCGTTATTTACACAAGACGCCTATGGGCGTGGGAAAGGGTCCTTTTCTATTACTTTATCGCGTAACTGTTAGTCCTAAGGAACGCCACATGCGTTTATCTGTTCCTACATAGAAACCCAATGAACGCAAAATGTTTATAAGTTTCTCTTTACCACCCTTGGGACTCTGATGCTAAACCTCTTGGGACTGAAAGAGTTAAAGTCGGTAGATTATCGAGAAAATTATATGGACTCTGCAGAGATGTGGCTTTATAGAAGAATTACCAAAATATTGTGTACAGATTTCAAGGGCAATCAAAGAAATTATTGTTCATAAGAATTCTTTTCATTTCAACATTATCTAATATGAACCTCAAACTCACTGACCGACTCCTTATCATCATATCTGATGATGAATGGTTATTGAAAATCTCAAATTATTACTATTCATTTATTTTCCTTCGGACTGATTTAATAAACTTAATTTCAAATGATTATAAAATATTCGCTGGGTAAATTGTGTACTTAGTTCCCAGTGTCTTTGTTCAAATTTGTTTGTCTATCTCCCAGATAAAGATCACTTGGTGTGGCATTCGTTCTTACTCAGTACAAGGAGGTAAGAAAGCCGGACGGGTGAACTATGCATATATCTTGATGTTTTCTTATTAAATTAATTCTTGATGCTGAACTATCTCTTTCTTATTCCTGTAGTTACTAATTACAGATTTTATGATTATTTTCTACGAGCCAATTTTGACTGTACACTTGGATAGTCAGACTTCGGTATCAACTCGGATAGTCCAGTTTCTCATTTGGGTGTGCAGTATTGGGATTCAAACTCACACACTCAGTAAACAAGTGCATATCTATGTGGGGCGGGACCCTTTTCCATGCCTTCAGAAGTATTAATCCTATATTCTATAGACCAATCGGCGCTTGGTAGGTGATGTGGTCAGCATCTCGCCGATCGCCCTTACTTTCCATGACTGCACTTGGTACTCACTCAAGGCTGGGTCGACCAGGGACTCAACGTCATTTCTAGAAAAAAAAAATTCAGGCTTCGTCAGGACACAAACACACAACCTTCAGATCTGCAAGCGGCTATACCACGACGACTCCATCTTCGGTCAGTACTTAGACTATAAAATCAAACTCTATAACTTGTAACTGGGGAAGATTGAAGAATAATTATAACTTTAACAAACACTAATTAATGGTATCTCATCAGGTAATTTCCGTTCTTTGATATTTTAATTATATTGTTGTTGCTTTTATTATTATTATTATCCCGTAATCTTCCAGTGGACAATAGGCTCTCAGTCAAATTACGCCAAGTCGTCCCATCAATTGCCATAGCATGCAGCTCAATCCCTTGTCATCCCCGTCTTTTCAACTTCACTCCCCAGCTATTTTCTTCGGGTGTTTTTGGTTTTCCTTTATTTCTATGCCTCTGTGGATTCCAGTTTAAAGGCAAAGTTCGTTCAACAACTCATGCAAGCTATTTTCTCGAAAACTGCCTGTTATATAGCTTTTAAATACAGCCTTGGAATATCCATGACGTTAAGGAAATATATTTTTACCAAAGAAGAATATCCTGTGTAATTTTTTTTTCTTTGTGAAATATATTTTAATGATGAAACTGTCTTGGTAGACTTTTGGAAGGTTTACTTTCATTAGTTTCATTAAAAAATACAACCAAAAATTAAGATTTTACTGTAAATCTAAAAGTCCCCTACACTTATTTACAGTGGTTCGAAAAGATCAAAGGGATTGGCTGATATTCAGCATGCTGAGCATCTATGGACGAAAGAATACTAATTTTTTTTTTTGCGTCATGGATATTTTGGGGCTGCATTAAAAAAAAAAAAAAAACATTTAAAAAATCATTGCGATTTAAGAGGCAGGTTTCGAGGAAATAGCTTGCAAGTGTGTTTATCAATTGTTGAACGAACTATAGTTACATTGTTCTCAGGTGTGTTTTTTTTTCAACGCTTGTCCTATCCTAGCTTTTACTTACTATTGTAAACATTATACATACCAGTGTAAACCCTATTAAAAGTCGAGTTCACTGTTTCTATTGATTCATTGTTATTTCCAGATCGCCCGTTCAGCGGTAAGTGATCCAGGAAATCTGGCCACCACTCAACACTTAGAGGGAAGGTAATAAATAAAGAATAAAACTACTAAATAGAAATTAGAACTCCGCGCCAGTTGCTGAATATGAGAATGGGGTGCTTATGAGAATGTCCT